>SNQJ01S0134465.1:0-17436 GCA_010110895.2 Picea sitchensis
ACGAAGAGATGCCAGGTATCGACTCTGCTATCATTTTTCATGAAATTAAGACATACCCCGGAGCTAAACTAGTCAAGCAGCGCCTCCATCCTATCCATCCACGTAAAGCGGCAGCCATCAAGCTCGAAGTTGAAAAACTTCTCAAAGCCGATTTTATTTATCCTGTGTCTCTGACAGAATGGGTTTCTAACCCTGTACCGATTGACAATAAAGGTGGTAGTATACGTATTTGTGTTGATTATTGAGATATTAACAAAGCCTGTCCGAAATACAACTTTCCAACCCCTTTCGTCAACCAGATTATCGATGACTGTGCCGGCAGTGAAATATTTTCTCTCATGGATGGATTTTCCGGCTATAATCAAATTAACATCACTCCTGAGGACCAACATAAAACTTCTTTTATTTGTCCTTGGGGTACTTTCACCTACATAAAACTTCCCTTCAGTCTTAAGAACGCAGGTGCAACGTTTCAACGTGCTATGTCTTATGCGTTCCACGATATAAAGCATATCGTTCAACCTTATTTGGATGATTTTCCAACTCATTCTTTACGCCAAGTCGATCACCCCAATCACCTTCGAGCAATTTTCATTCATTGTTGGTTCTATTGCATTCATCTAAACCCTCATAAGTGTGTCTTTTGCGTAGAGTCCGACCGTCTCCTCGGTTTCATTGTTTCACGTCAGGGGATCCGGGTAGATCCTATTAAGGTTGAGGCAATTCTTAATCTCCCTCCTCCTTCTTCACTGCACCAGTTACAAAGTTTGCAGAGGAAAGCAAACTTTCTCTGTCGCTTCATCCCGAATTATGCTGAGATTACTCAGGGTTTTACACGTCTTCTAAAGAAAGGTTCAGATTTTGTCTGGGATAAGGTTGCTAACAATGCTTTTGAAGCTTTAAAGTTGTCCCTCACAAAATCTCCTCTTCTTTTCCCTCTTGATTATAGTCGGGATTACTTTCTTTATCTAGTTGCTTTCGAGTATACTATCAGCATGGTCCTCGTTCAGGAGGATGATGCACACGATGAACATGTTATATATTACTTGAGTCGGAGTCTAACTTCGACAGAAATCAAGTACCAACATGTTGAAAAACTGGCTCTGGTTGTTGTTCAAGCGGTTCAACGTTTTCGCCATTATATTCTCTCCAGGAAGACTACAGTGATTTCACATTGTAACCCCATGCAACATATATTGACACGTCAATTGCTGGGGGGCAAGTACTCCAAGTGGATTGTCATTCTCCAGGATTTCAACTTGGAATTCGATCGCGCCACGTCGAAGAAATCCTTAGTTTTTGCTGAGTTAATTTGTGATTTTCCCCACTCTGCCACGAAAAATGTAGTAGTCGATTCGTTACCTGACGAATCACTTTTCCTTATTAGTACTGACAATATTTGGTACGGAGATATCATTATATATCTCCAAACTCAAACTTTCCGGCCTAGTTTGTCTAGTGATGAACGACGTCGCGTCTGTTATCAAGTACGTCATTATATTATCCTCGGTGATACTCTTTATCATCGAGGCATTGACTCTATCTTTCAACGTTGTTTGACTTTTGAAGAAGCTGAGAAATCTTTGAATGACTGCCATTCAGGAGCATGTGGTGATCATATGTCTAGGTATGCTACTGCCCAGAAGATCTTACGTGTAGGATACTTTTGGCCTTCTTTGTTCAATGACTGCATTACTGCTGTTCAGAAGTGTCATGCCTGCCAGACCTATAATCAGAAGATTCAGTCGCATCCTTCTCCTCTTCATCCTGTAGTCTCAGTAGGTCCTTTTGCAAAATGGGGCATTGATTTCATGACATGTCACCCTCACTCGGCCGAGGGGCATGGTTATATTATTGTAGTTGTTGATTATTTTACAAAGTGGGCTGAGGCGATGCCGACATTCGATAATACTGGGAAGATTGCAGCGTTATTCCTTTTCAACCATGTCATTACTCGTTTTGGTGTTCCTCGAGCTATCATTACCGATCATGGTAGTCATTTTAGGAATTATATGATGTCTGAACTTACAAAGAAGTTGGGTCTTCATCATGATAAGTCAACACCCTATTATCCACAAGCTAATGGCTAGGTCGAAGCCATCAATAAGGTTCTTATAACTATGATTCGATGGATGATAGGAATTCATAAAACTAGCTGGCACACGATGTTATTTTCGGCATTGTGGGCATATCGGACATCTGTTAAATCTGCCATAGGATTTACACCTTTTCGATTAGTTTATGGCATGGAATCCATTCTACCAATAGAATGTGAGATACCTTCTTTGAAGCTAGCTATAGGAATATTACCTAATACTTCTGCTGAAGAGGAACGTCTGTTGTATTTGATGCGATTAGACGAGACCTGACTTGATGCCACTTTAGTAATAGAAGCCCAAAAGAAACGCGTTAAGGCACAATATGACAAGCATGTCAAGCCTCGTGTTTTCTCTAAAGGTGATCTTGTTCTTTTGTATGAACAGGATAAAGATGTCCTAGGAGCCGAGAAATTTGAACCTATGTGGCGTGGTCCTTACATTGTTAGCAAATTTTTGGAAAAAGGAGTGTATGAGCTAGTTGATTATGATGGTGTACCTTTGAGTGAACCCAGGAATGGGTTGTACTTAAAGAAGTACTATGCATAAGTTATTTGTGCATGAGTACTTGTATTTTATGTATCATACTGCATGTGTGTGTTACTTTAGTTTTTCTTTTGACGTTATCTGGTCTCTACCCTTACGTGACGTTGTGTTTGATTACCATATGTTGGAGTATTCGCTTCCTTATATTGGCTTCGCTGATGGAGCTAGTTGTAGTACTCAGAACTTAGCTTCTGCTGCATGGGCAATCTATGCCCCGAAAAACGAACTCATATCTCTATGAGGTATATGTCTTGGCCGAGCAACCAACAACATCATAGAGTATAGCACCGTTGTTGAATTATTGGTTGATGCTATCTCTCTTGGAATTTGTCATTTGGTTGTGCAACTTGACTCGCAGATGATAGTACTACAGCTCAGTAATGTATATTCTATTCGAAGTCCTACTTTATTAAGGGTATATTTGCGGATTCGCCTCTTGGAACGGTATTTTGATCACATTGAATATCAACATATTCCTAGACGTCTTAATACATTAACAGATGATTTAGCTAATTATGTATTGGACAGGCATTTAAATCATTTATAAATCAAACACATTAAAATGTACACAATGTAAAGAAACCGGTAGAAGTCGTGTATATATATAACGATCAAAAGAGTTTGTTTTTACAAAATAATTGTCCGAAGACCAAAATATCAAAAATTGAAGCTCCTGGCTTCTACATAATGACGTCACGGATGACGTTCATGATAACACACTAATGTCTTAGCAACTCTGCAGAGCAGTCGACCCATAGATGCAGAAACTCCCACAGTGTGACGCTGATCGCGTCGTGGAATCTCTTCCAGAGCCATATCTGGAACGTCTGCCATCAGACCCTCTAAGTTCTGCTCCACCGTCAGATAATCCTTGGCGTACTGTGAAACTGCTATTGCTGCCTCTCCTCGTCGTTGTATAGGAGAACTGTCGGTAGGTCTATATGGTCCAACGTCTATGTTATCAACAAGAATTTGGTGTTAGTCTTCAGGTAAATCTATAAAACAAAAACATTTAAATATAATTAAAAAATTCAAAAACATTTAAAAATAAAAAATTTATGTACTTCTTACCAAGGTATCCCCACTGTGCATCCTCGAGTAGTGCTAAATATGGATCTCCTCAGAAATACATCCTGGCATATGCGTAGTCGTCCACCATCAGCATCTGGTTCTGCAACCAGTCAAAGAAAACATCGTCATATTTGACGATAGGACCTGCCACATGTCGGGCCATGAGCCGACACCACCGTGACATCCTCAGATCCCTAGGACCCGGAAAATTCCACTCATCCTGTAGTCTCAGCACAGGGACCCTCTCTAAAAAGAAGGACACTAACAAAGACCCATATCCGAACTGCTTTAGATCTCCACGCCTGCACTTAGTCAGTTGTTTCTTGATATTGTGTAATACTGCGTCAGCCTAGTTAAATACCCAGGGCTCAGTACACTCGATGGCATACCGGAAATAGATCTGCAGAGCCATATGTGGAGCAACACTTCCCACCATCCAAGCAATGGTAAAGAGAATAGTGCGGAGAGTCAAATCAGTCACTCCCCAAATTGCCACTTTCCCTTTCTTTCGTTCAGCCTCAGGCATGCAGTACTGGTTGCAATACTCACTCATTTTTAAACCCCCTGCTCTGCTACCGGTCAAAATGACATAGGACCCACCCCTGGATAATCCAGTCAAGAAATAGATGTCCTCAATGTCAATAGTCAAGGTATGAGCTCCCACGATGAAAACTTGATGGTCCGGATCCCACATTCGGACTAAGTATTCCAATAATCGAACTTGGGCTCTCATGCCCGGGATACGAAAATACTGAAGAGACCACAGTCTCTTAGTGCGGATATGGTAGGAGGATGGTTTTCGGCATTGGCATTGTCCTCCTCGTGCTCTCGTTCCCGCCACTCTAACACCATGATTGTGGCTAGTAACCTGCATAAGAAACACACAAACATGGTTAGTGATCTTATTCATGAGATAAAATTCTTGCAATTGGCTAAACATTGAATAAGTTTTTGAATTATGCACTATTCGCAGGTGGCCTACTTTGCATAGTGAAAACTTCTCGCAGGCGGCCTATGGCCCACCTGCAAGAAGGAGTCATTCCCACAGGTCCCGTATGGGCCACCTGCGAGAATGCCTCCACGCGCGTAGGGTTCAAAAAATTGACTTAAAACTGAACTTTTTACCAATGAAATTGAATTTCTAAACCATGAAAAGATAAGGAATGGAGAACTTAACAAAATGCTACTAACAGCTCATCAAATGGTCACCCATAGCTCCCGAAAATTGACACCGAAGGTAGAGGGTAAAATGAGGGTTTTTGGACTAAAATGGTAAAAGGGTGAAATGGTATGGTAAATTTGGTTATTGATTCATTTTAATTACTTTTTACTATATCAAATGTGGGTTTTTTATGCTTATTCACTGTTTAACCCTAATCACTAATGTGAAAATGAGTGAAATGATTGGCAGGTGCAAAACATGGATGATTATGGACAGAATTTTTACCTGGTGTGGTGTGATTTTGATTGTTTGTTATGGTTTTGACATAAAACCTCGAGTGCCTTTTGTCCGTTCTTGCGCTTGTAAAAAACAGAAGAACGTGACCGAGCATTGTTTTATCACTTTTCCGGGCTCACTGTGGTTACACAAAAAAGGAACCCCCCTGGAGTTACCTTTAATCTCTTTTCAGACTCTCTAAACGTGAAAAGATTGCCGAGCGATCTTGTTATTTTCGTGCTCGTTAAAGTATTTGAAGTATGCGTCATTCGAGCGATAGTTTAACCCTTTTTCGGTCTCGTTGGACTATTGTACGAAAAAGGAACTGAGAGAGTTCTCTTTTAAGTGTTTTTCCAAACTCTATAATCTTGAAAAACCTTTGAGTTTACTATCTCTGGACTCGTTAAACAAACATTGACAAACCCGTGATGGGACCGAACCACTCCTTCCTAGGGTTCGTTAAAAATACTCCGAGGGACTCGTATGAAGGATGAGATTATATCAACTAGCATATGTGATCCTCTTCAAGCTTGCATAAAAATAAAGAGGTACTTGCTCAAATGGTGGGGGAAAATTTGGGAAAGGGATATGTTTCATCTTTGTATTAATTGGCAGTAAGTGTCACTCTTGAACATGACACCCCCTATTCATCATTCGAAGTTGGTTTTGGGTAATCCATTTGTCTCTCATTCAATTTGATATCAAGGTATTTTCGTGTGTCATCTTTGAGTCAATGCTTCCAAATCATTGGTCGTGTCATTCATATGTTCAAGAGAAGTCCGTCTGAAACCTCTATTTGAGTCGGCCATCGGCAGTTATCTATTCTCTTCGTGTTGGCCTTCCCTGTGTCCAAATTCCAATTGCTACATGCTCTGTTACTCATTTCGTGTCATTGATGGGGGATACATCAAGGCCTTCCTGTGACGAGTTTTGTTCCGTCGACTTCAACACATTATCCGGAATCAAGACTTAGAAATCATTCAGTACCTTGGAGCTTGCATGCCTCAATGGCAAGTTTCCTCGCTTTCGACAGTGGGTTTACATCATTGACCCCTGATCGAAAGATTATGTCGATTGTTTGACATCAACTCATTTATTCACAGTTGATGGATTGTACTTTAGTACCTTGGGAGTCATTGACATCAATGGTGATTTCCCTCGCACTTGTTAACGATTACATCAATGGCCGGTAATCAAGTGGTTTCTACCATGTCCGACTTCAACACATGTAATCGCATGGTTAGATTCATACTTTGGGTGATGAGATTGAAGAACCTGGATATTGTCTTAAGTGATCCAGGTTGCGATGGAGTATGTATAATTTGCAACACATAGATCCACTGTGTATGTTTCGTGGCTATGTCGTCTTGATTGAAAATTTGTCGCATAGATCCACAGTGTATTCAGGTGGCTATGCTATATTATGACGGCATGGATCCACAGTGTATGATTGGTGGCCATGAACTTTGTTTATGATGTCATCATTCTATGATCTGAGTATGGGAATGCCTACCTCAGGAATTGGTATACATGATATTCTGTCGATGCTTGGATGTTTGCAGGTTTTTGATTAGATGTGCTCTTAGTTCTTGACACACACATGCATCTTACAAAGTCTATCGACTGTCACTGGCTCCACTCTCAGACTTTGGGGGGAATTCTGTTATCCACAATTTTGGTCATTGTGATGATGTTATGATGATGGAAAATCAAGCTCTTCACTAAGAACACTTTCCTGAGAAAAGTTACATTTGTCTTCTTCCAGAAATCATGCTTTTAAGGGATGTTCGCAGGCTACCTATATATCTGCCTGCGAGAATGCCTGATTCTCACAGGATGAATTAAGCTAGGGTGCAAAGGGTTCACACTGTACCTAACTGTCAGGGTGCGAACATGTTCCAAAGGAAGGAAAAAGATAAAATCTCGAACCTTCTAGAAGGGAATATTCTAGAAACATGAGTTGGCTTTGAATGGTTGTTCAGGTGCTGGCATTCCAGATATCTTGGGATCATTCCTATCCAAGTAACTAATCTATCTTCTCCTATATATTGAGGGGAATTCTTATGGAAAATGTTAGAAGCAAACTAGAAAGAGATTGATTGGAGAATTAGTGCAAGACTGTATGGAGGACTGATGCTACAGCAGCTAGAGACAACAACAAGGTCATCAAAAGTGGTTGATTTTCTTCATGCATGAGCAAGTGTGTGTGTCAGAGCTAGGAGCCATTGAAAGGAGATATACAACATCAAGGCTCAGGTTGTAAGTTTCACTTTCAATTAATTCAATACAGTAATATGTCCCTTTCCCATAAAGATGATGTCACTTTATTACATAACTCCTTGATCATATGTATAGATTAGCTATTGAATATATTGATCTATCTTTACTTCGATTGGTTTGTACTGTTTTGATTTGAATGGCACAAGAGCATTGGAACAAAGCTTGGAACAACAGAGACCCAAGGAAATCATTCATAAGGTATGTGCAGGATCCTAGTCTCTTAGTTCATTCAATAGTCTAGATCTAGGGAAAGTGTATTATTCTGTCCTGTTTTGTTCTAGATCTAGGTGGATCTAGGAAGATTGGTTTGTGTCTGCACTCACAGATTTATCCTGAAACAACAGTCTTGGTCAAGATGGCTTCTAGAACTTTGTTTGTGGATTCTACCTGACCATTGTCTTGTGGGTGGTATGGAGAAGATTGACAGTGTTTAATCCCATATTTCTCTGTTATCTCTTTCATCATCTTGGAAGTGAATTGAATGCCTTGGTCGGTAACAATTTCATGAGGGACACCAAAGCGGGTAAATATGTCTTCATAGATGAATTCGACCACAGACTTCTCTGTGGCCCTAAATAGGGATTTCGCCTCTACCCATTTGGTGACATAGTCCGTACAAACCAAGATATAGTTCTTCCTACGAGACATGGGTGAAATTGGTCCTACAAAGTCAAGGGCCCATTTTTCGAAGGGTTCTATCATAAGTTGGGCACGCAAATGCATTTCATCAACTAACGTAGGTATACCTATCCTTTGGAAACTATCACAACTTCTTACATACATGGAAACATCTTTGAAAATGCTAGGCCAATAGTAAAATGAATGTAATAGCTTATATGTTGTGCATTTGTTAGAGAAATGTCCACCACATGGTCCATCATGACAAATTCGTAGTATTTTAGGTACCTTGTCCTCTCGAACACATCTACGAATAATCAAATCAGGACCTGTGTGAAAAATATCATGACCAACCCAAGAGTAATTAGCACTCTGTGTAATAATTTTCCGCTTTTCATGAGGTGAAAAATGAGATGGTAACCTCCTAGTAGCTAGATAGCTTTCCATATCCACAAACCATGGGGCATTGATAGAGAGGGAAAAAATATTCTCATCTAGGAAACTATCATCTACAGGGATATCATCATCCTCATTTTTTATTCGGGAAAGAAATCTAGCTACTACATTATCCTTTCCAGGTCGGTCAAGCATAGTGATATTAAATTATTGCAATAACAAGAGCCACCTAGTCACTCAGCCATTAGTTATAGGTTTGTTCATGAGGAACCTAATGGCGGAATGATTGGTGTGTACAAATACTTCATAACCTGTAATGTAATGACGAAACTTGTTAATAGCATGAACAACTGCCAATAATTCCTTCTCGGTGACTATATAGTTCAACTTGGCAGGGGACAAGTTCTTGCTTACAAAATAAATGGCATAGGATTGTTGGTCCTGTTTCTGCCCTAATACCCCTCCTATTGCAGTGCCATGGGCATCAATGAATATATGAAATGGGAGAGTCCAATTGGGCCCTCTAAGAACTGGTGCCACAGGCAACTTGTCTTTTAGGGTTTTGAAGGCAGTTTAACACTGCTCAGTCCAAACAAAATCAACATATTTTATCAATAATCCAAACATAGGTGCAACAATCTTTGTCAAATTTTCAATAAACCGCCTGTAATATCCGGCATGTCCAAGAAAGATTCTCACCTCTTTCTGAGTCTTGGGTGGTGGAAGTCTAACAATGACCTCAATCTTTGTAGGATTGACTTTTATCCCTTTAGATGAAACATGATGTCCTAGAACCACTCCTTTAGTTAGCAACATTTTGCATTTTTCATGACTTAGAGATAGGTTCATTTCCTGGAATCTGATGAGGACTTTTTCTAAGTTGTCTAAGGCTTCCTAGTAAGTGTTTCCATAGACTATGAAGTCATCCATGTAGACTTCCACATAATCATGAATACGATCGGAAAATATCCCTAATATTGCTTGTTGAAAAGTGGCAGGAGCATTAAACAATCTGAATGGTAAGACCCTATAGGCATAGGTGCCCTGAAGAAAAGTAAAGGTAGTCTTGTACTGGTCCTCATGTGCTATAAGAATCTAATTGTACCCGTTGTACGCATCTAGAAAGGAGAAATAATTCTTTCCAAACAAGGTGTCTAGAACTTGGTCGATGAAAGGAAGAGGAAAGTAGTCTTTCAGAGTGGCTTTGTTGAGTTCCTGGAAATCAACAAAAAATATCCATTTCCCGATCACTTTCTTTGGAACCACTACAAGTGGGGATACCCACTTACTGTCGGAGATGGGATAGATAAATTTGTCATTTAACAACTTTTGAATTTCCTCCTTCACTATGTCTTTGAGTGTTGGGTTCATCCTTCTCTGGGGTTGCCTAACAGGTGTTACTTCCCCCTGGGTGTATATATGATGGATGCATGTGTCAGGGTGTACACCCTTCATGTCAGGGTATTCCCAGGCAAATTCTCCCGATTTTTCTTTAAGGATATCTACTAACTGTTTTTGTTGGTCTGCATCCAGCCCGGAGTTTATATGTAAAAATTTCCCTGGACTAATCTCGTAGGGCATAGTATAAGACATGGTAGACTCATCTATCTCAAAAATAAAATATGTTGAAGACAAAATGGATGGGTCTAATTTTTATTGAAATTCTTCCCCAAACATGTATTCAAATTGGGGAAAAGACTGTGGAAAATCCACACATGTGATAGCATAAATGAATTGGTTTAGCACATTTTCTATTGTGTTCTCCTGAAATTCCCATGCATGATCACTTGGCAATATGGGTTCTTCCCAGTCCTTGTTCTCATATGGAAATTCAAGACACCATAGATTCTCCATAATAGGTTGAGATGGAGGGTAAATGGTGACCTTATGGATAGAGAGACCATTTGAGATGGTCATTTCTCCTTCTCTACAACCAATAAATGCATTGGCTGTGGCTAGCCAAGGTCTTCCCAAAATAACAGGATGGCCTCTGGTAGTATCCTTTGAATGAATGACAAGGAAATCTAATGGGTTCTCCCATGAGGCTATAATAACCATGACATCATCTAAAATCCCTTTAGGTATAACCCTAGTCTTATATGCTAATTCCAAAATGGTTGGGGTAGGTCGAAGAAGAGGTTGTGACTGTAATTGTTCCAAGGTAGTAGTGGTCATAACATTGATGGTTTCCCCTAGGTCTATGAGAGTGTTTCCGATGGAGACCTCATTAATGGTTATGGTCACTACGGGGTTTCCAAGATTCCCATATTTTTCTACCTTTGGCTACTCTGATATGTACTCAGAGAGTCCTCCTACCAAATGTACTGCAGGAGGGTCCTTTTTCTTCCTACCTGGCTTCTTAATACACAATTCTTTGACTACCTTACTATAGATTGGAATGTATTTAATGGCTTGAAGAAGGGGAATTTTGACACAAATATTTTTCAATTCATTCAAAATGTCAAATTCTGATTGGGTGGTAGGTTTCTTGATTACCATTTGGTCTGGATAAGGAGGGACCTTCATAATTTGTGAAGGTTCATTTTTGGGAAGCTTGGGTTCTTGATTCTTCGGGATAATAACATCTTCCCACCTAGTGTCATATGTGGGTTGTTTGGTGGTTTCTTCTTCTTCTTCTTCTTCCTGAATGACTACTGAAGGTCTCTACCTATGTATAACTTTTCCCAATCTTAGTTGAATTTCCTGTAATGGAAGAGGATTAATAACATATGTCGGGAAGGCCTGCATATCAACATTGTTAAGAGGTTGAGGGGGATTATTATTGGGGTTCAACATTGGATGTGACGGTAATTGTGTTGGTCTCAAGGAGCTTTCATTTTGATATTGTAGTAGTTGTTGTTGTGGAATAGGAGGTAAAGGTGGTGGAACAAATCCTGGTAGAAGCTACAGAGTGTTCGATGGGAACTGAGGATAAGGATGGTTGGACATAGGGATAGGTGGAGCTTGAGGGTTTTCTTGATTGTTTCCTCCTCTCCATCCTTGAAGACAAGGATGTTGGTACTAAGTAGACCAGTTTTTCCAACCTGGTGGGTTCCACTCTTGTTGTTGCTGATAATAGGGTGGAACTTGGGATTGTAGATCTGGGTATGCGGGCTGATTCCTAGGCTTCCATGGCCTCCTAGGTGCATAAGAAGACTCCCCAAAATATACACACCTATATATGGCTAATAAACTGGGAAAGGATGGAAATTTCTTAGTTGAATGGTCTATTGTACAGAAGCCACAAACTGAAATGTTATCTAATGGGCATTCCCTTGAGGAATTCTTCCTCTTGCAAGTTGGGAAATATATGCTCATTGCTGCATTTTCCTCCTCCTATTTATTTTTATTTTAAGAGTGTCCAACTGGGAACCTATTGTGCTTAAGATGTTTGTCTTGAAGTTTTCTATAAGGTTCCCTATCTCTGCTCTTGTGATGCCACATCAACTAACTAGTTTTAATCTTCTATTGTAAGGGTCCCACACATTCTTTCATGTTTTGGCTCTACTCCTTGAGTAGTTTTTACACATTTCACTTATCTCAAAAAATGGTTTATGAGAAATATCACCTGATGCCATCAGGTTAAGAATCTCTAGATATTCTTCTAAAATTCTCTTAAGGAAAATAACCCTAATTTCATCCTCTAGGAGGTCATGGTATTTTGACTCCTCGGAGATGTAACCAAATCTTTTCATATAATCTTCAAGGGTCTCGTCTTCTAACTGTTGGATTTTAAAGATGTCATTACGAGACTCTTTGTTGCAGTAGTCTTGGTACTTCTTAAGAAAGATGTATTTCATGGATTCCCAAGACCTAATACTAGATTCTCCCAACCCCATGAACCCTCTTAGTGCAGAGTCTTTGAGGGTGGTGTTATCTCTCCAGGAAACTCTTCTAGGTTGTATCTCAAAGATGCCTAGTAACTTAATGTTTGTTTTGATTTTTTCTTATGTGTGGATCAAATGGGATAACTTAACCAACTGGTTTGTTTTCAAGACACCCAAATATATATAACTAGGTA
Source organism: Picea sitchensis (assembly GCA_010110895.2). Lineage (NCBI taxonomy): Eukaryota > Viridiplantae > Streptophyta > Pinopsida > Pinales > Pinaceae > Picea > Picea sitchensis. Next base: position 12,467 of record SNQJ01S0134465.1, read on the forward strand.
AGACAATGCTTTCAAGAGGTACTAATCAGATGAATAACCAAACTGATGGGTGAAGAAGACTATATTTATCAACTAGAACATATATATGATCGGATGAATAAAGATAGCAGTGATTACGAATCAATCAATGTTTATGAATTGACAAGATGAGATGACAGTCACCTACAATTAGACAAACTTGGAGAGAGAAAGTAATCAATAAAAGTACAGAAAATAAAAAGAAAATGACAATCTGATAGTAACAAAGGAAGAAGCTTGTGTATCTGTATTACATGCAAGAAAGGTCTATTACAAAAACAACATGGTCCTGTATCTAGAATTGAACCCCCCCCCTTAGTCCTTCAAAACAATAGACTTTATAGTCTTTACATCAAGAACTCAAATCCTATAAAAGAGGATCGAATTATACTAAGAATAGTTATACTAAGAATAGTAATATCAAACTAGTTACAAAACAATAGGAATAGATCCTATATAAAAGGAATCAAATCATTATCTAAATATGAAGTCTTCAATAGATGCATAAGTCTTCTGAATGATGACAAGGCTACTCCAGATTCTATTATGACACGTGGGCATATCTTTAACAAAAAATAGAAAAAATCTTTTTAAACCCTTATCTCCTTTGTATTTGCTTCAAAACTTAAAAGAGAGAGTGATCTCTATCCCTTTTAATTTTATAATTCATTTAGAACCTTGCCGAGATGATTTAGCAGCAAAAACATTCAGTCTGAGCAAAGATACTAACATTATGCTTGTTTTTGTGCTTTCGGTGGCTTATAGATCTAAAACATAGTAGGGTTAGCTGCCGAAAGCGGAGCTTTCGGTAGCTAACATTGCCTCTTTGAAATGGTTTTAGCTGTCGAAAGTACAATTTTCAAACTTGCTTCAAAATTGCTAAATGAAAAAATCATTCAATCTTTTACTATTTTGATCAAGGTTCTGATGCCTTTTCCTCCCAACCTCTGTTATGCCCCATGCTTCGGATGAAACAAAATTTCTCTAGAATCCATGTAGTCAAATACTTCTGCATATCTAAACTCCTGCATTATTTCTGTGCACCTTTCAATTCTGGATTGTTGTGTATATGTCAGATTCTGAAGAATATATGACTTCATTTGATGCAGCATCTCATACCCCAGTCCCTACTTTGTAAGTAATTCCTATGCCATCTTTTGCAACTGTAAAGATGGCTGATCCATGAGCTCCTTGTAAAAGAGAAACAGATATAGACCTCTCTGGATTTAGCCTTACAATCTGACAATAACTTGTCAAAACATTGCTAGATTTGTAAATTTCTTGCTCTATTGACAAACCCAAAGGCATATTCAACCATACTCTCATAGAATTCCAATCCATCACATCATGTTTGGTATTTGAGTTGCATTTCTTACCTGCCCTATCACGAATCTATGCAACAGTTCCAACCTCCCATAACAGGAAGCTTTCTCTTCATTTGGTATTCACCAAACTTGCAGTAAAACTTTTGTTGAGGTAAAATCAAAGGTCTTCCACCTCTTGCATTTTTACTTCTGCATTATTGATATTCCTCAGAAAAAGCATCTGCCCCAAAGCCTAAAAACACCTAGCAATAACTTCAATACTTGTGGCACCTGCAATCTCGAGCACTTATAACTTTTTCTCTGCAATTACCATTGTCACTTCAAGATGTGATTGATGAACCGAAATATTCGACTTTGTCAACTTGGTGTAAGACCTCAATATCTTCAATAATGCCTTGATTCTAGTAGTTCGGTGGATACCTTCAAACCTTGCAGCTCTTGACCACAATTCGGCACCTGTAATCTCAACAAAAACATTTGGCAGAGGCAAATGAAATATGAAGCTTGGCACAAATTCCCTTTGTTTCATGATTCTTCCTTGTGACTATATGTCTTTGATCCAATGCTTTTGACTGTCAAAGAGTCAATAGACACAACTTTACTCACAAAATGACAACTGGGCATTCATGTGGCACTTGGCATTTACTCTGTGTCTACGTTTTATTTTTTTATATTTTCTAAGGGATAAAACCACACATATATCAGAAGTTTGAACCTCACAACCTTTAGATATTCTGATATACATGATTAAATGGATGAGGTGTGGACGACTATGGAACTTGGCAATTGTGTTCGACTGTATGTTGCATGGTTTTGTTTGACCTGTCGACTATGAGCTAATGCGTGGCTTGGTCTGTGTCCACCCCCCGTCCCCCAACTTTTGTAAAATGTTGATAAACCCGAGAAGCCTATAGTCTGACTCTTGGTTTGGATTGGGCCTATGGGCCACCCAAATTTTGGTTAAAGCCATAAAAACCCAAGAGGCTTTAATTGACTTAGCTTGTAGCTTATATTTTGGCTTAGTTTAAGAATTGGTTGATAGACTAGACTTAGGATAGTGAACCTTTTGATATGCTTTATGTGGAGACTTGCGCTATATGCATATTTTGGTTTGTGAAATGTAGGTAAAAATGATCAAAGAGATCTTTGATGAATACCTAGAAGTTAAGGTACTGGCCAGAAAACTTTAGAAATGAGCGTAAGTTAAGAAAACACATCAAAAATACCAGTTCATTTTTTATCGCTAACATTTAGCTCCAACTGGGATGGAGACCTCCCTACCGGGTTTCCAAGAACCTAGTAGTTCCAGTCGCCTTAAGCATTGGGCATGGAGTCATCTTTCCTTTACAACTGATTCCCTGCAAACCTGTAGCATGCCTATAACCTACTTTTCTTATTCAACAATTGATAACTGAAAGAATCTGCCTGCTCAGATGAAGATCTTATTTTCTTATCTACTCCTACTCTAACCATTTTATTGATGCTTAATCAAGTAAACTCATGCTTCCAATGAAGCCATATCAGAAACTAATTTACTAAACCTGTTCTTGATCTTGACCCGAAAAATAATGAAATGCATAGCCAACAAAAAATTAGTTTGAAAAGATGATAAAACCAACTTTCATCTAAAAAAAATACTTTAACATATATGTTGTTCATTGATTCCAAATAGTTTGCAATAGGGTCACTAAAACCATAAAAGAATACCTCTTTGAGTTGCTTCTCCAATAGAATGTATTGCAACTGCTGATTTCTTTCATTGATTTCAATGATGAATGTGGACTGATCAACCTTCATTGGAGAAAAATGCAAGCTCAACAACTGATCTGAACCTTTCTTCTCCCCTTCACCATTTCTCTGTAATCTGAATTCATCATGATGATATGCTGGCTTATCACAACTAACAATTTCCTCCCCAACAATAATATCTTTGAAGGATACATCAAAACTAAAAAGATCTTCATTGGACTTTTGAGCAATAGATTCGTAACAAGCATCAATCACAACATGCACATATTTTTGATCATCTCTCTGCTGAAAAGAAGAACTAGATGAAATTTGAGTAAACAATAAGTCTTCACAAATCTTAACATCTTTTTCCTCATTACTGTATTGGTTGAATATAGGACCATCAAGATAATATTTCAATGAAAGAGATGAAGCTTCTTGTATAGAAGTATCAACAATAGGATCATGAAACAAAATTGGAAAAATATCCTCTTGTTACTTATCGTAATTTGAAACAACATATTCATAAGGAGAAGGAGGATCTTTCTGATGCTCTAGCTGGAGATTAGACAGTCCCTAAAAATCTTGTTCATCATGGTTACTGCAACTTCCCTTGATCTGCAAATCAGAAAACTGAAGGTTTCCCTTAGTATCTACTGTAAATTCAAAACTATTACATGATGTTCCTTCAATTTGCCCATCGTCTGTAAAATTTTCAAAGGGAACAATCTGCTCTTCATGAAAATCTAAGACAATAGATGTGTTTAGTACAATGTCAAAAGCATCAGCAAGGTTGTCATAATATGTATCAACAGTCCCTTGATCATGATGAGAGATATCTTCTGCTGTGGCAAAGTCTTCATGAATATTTGGATTTTTGTTCAATAAATTGAAATCATGACAACATTCGGGATATAAAAGGTCAGCTGAAAATATGCCTTTGCAAAACAAATGAAAGGAATCATGAAAATTTTCCAAAGAGCTGATACTGGCAATAGGAAGAGACTGGTACCAATCACAAGTAATCCCCTCTAATGAAAACCCGAAGAGCTTGATTTGAACATCCACATGCACAATTTCAAGCCGATGAATAAAGTCATGAAAATCTAGCAAGTGTTCAACTAGCACTTCCTACTCTTCTCCTCGAAATCTAGGAACACTTCTTTCCCATTCATCTCTAGTAGGTACTAGATTAGGGAAACCAACAATCTTTGAAAAATCACTGAAGGCATACCTCTTATCTAAGATCTTGTTCATTCCATACCAGTGGATTCGCCAACAAATTTCAGAACAATGGAGTCACCACTGAATCCATCCTTCATGGAGTTTCTATATAGGTGACTACAACTGAAAATATGTCCAAACTTTGTCTATCATCAAAGATGGATCTTGTCATCTCCCAAGGAAGCTGAGCTTCAATCTCCTCTCCCCGGCAATGACGCCAATTTGTTATCTCTCTAGGAAACTCTTCTAGGTTGTATCTCAAAGATGTCTGGTAACTTAATGTGTGTTTTGATTTTGTGTTTATGTGTGGATCAAATGGGATAACTTAACCAACTAGTTTGTTTTCAAGACACCCAAATATATATAACTAGGTAAGACAATGCTTTCAAGAGTTACTAATCAAATGAATAACCAAATTGATGGGTGAAAAAGACTATATTTATCAACCATAACATATATATGATGGGCTGAATAAAGATAGCAGTGATTACGAATCCATCAATGTTTATGAATTGACAGGATGAGATGACAATCACCTGCAATTAGACAAACTTGGACAGAGAAAGTAATCAATGAAAGTATATAAAATAGAAAGAAAATGGCAATCTGATAGTAACATAGAAAGAAGCTTGTGTATTTGTATTACATGCAAGAAAGGTCTATTACAAAAACAAC
>SNQJ01S0134467.1:10552-25626 GCA_010110895.2 Picea sitchensis
TTGCAAGCACTTTGACTTCTTTGACCTTTTGGGGTTTCAAGCCAATCATATGAGGGTCCTTCAATTTTGTAAGGCCATATATCTAAAATTGTGAGGAGTTATGTGATGTTCCACATACGACTGGAAATGGAATGACATGTACTATCAATTTATAATAGTCTTACTTGCAAAGATATCAAAACTCATACCATTATACATCAAACAAAATTGGGTCCATTACCCAAACATTTGTGCTACCAGAATTCACTACTGGACTTTCTTCAAGGGTTGAAATCAATGAAAACCAACCCAATTAATCAACATAGAAACTATTAGCACACAGTTGAGCACCCTCAGGGAATCTCTCTCTCTCAAAGAGAATTCAATATGCAAGCCTGACAACCTACTTCTTCAACTCTCATGATATACGCTCTTGTGCTCTCTCTAGATAATTGTCTCTACCGAACTGTGAAATCTCATCTCTACTTCCAAAATCATGTTCTCTGTTGAATTGATCAATATCTTGACTCTTTCCAGAACTCACAATGTTCTCTACACTGCTCATTTTTTTCAAAACTTGTTAGACTGCTTATATTTCTTGACTACATGAATGCTACATTTTTCCATATGATTTCCTCATTTTTCCTTTCTTTCTTGACTAGACTCCTTCCAAGGATGATGATCACAATAAATTCCTAAAGATACTTCTCACACCCACCCCTCTTACATGCATTCAATGATTCGCTTTCGATACATTCCAAAAAAAATAGAAGGTTCATAATACAAGGTAATTCTAGAACAAGGTGGGTTGAGATTAATACCCTTGAACACTCCCTTATTGGACCCCTTGTAGAATATTAAGGTCTGTAGCTTTCAACTTCTGCAAGTGCATCACGAGCAAGGGATGTACCAACTCTATGTATATTCTCTTCTAATTACTTAGTAATGTTGAGCTAGCTATAGAGATGCTAGATTTTTGTAGCTCAGTGGTACTTCTGCATCTATTGCACCTATGAAGGAGTCCAAGAAAAGAAATCTCTCTAGTGACTTGATGAAGTGATTTCATAAAGTGATTTTATAAATTCAAGCTGAGCCTTTCCATATTTAATGGGTAAAAGTGACTTTATGAAAAGTGGGTCACTTAAGTGATTTAAGTGAACTCAACGAATGATTAAGTCATGATCGTTGATCTCAAGGGAAGGTGAAGCGTCACTCAAGGGAGACCAAGGGTTAGAGGATTTACTCATTAATGATTAACAAAATGAACACTATAGGAGAGATGGGGCACACATTTTTGGGAGAGTGAGAGAGGAAGTTGAAAAGACACAATTTCCTAGAGAGTCGAGCCAAAGGAAAGAGTAGTAGAAAAAAGGAGAGGCATGGATCCCAAGGTGGGGAGAGGCATGCATATGAATTATTTTAAACATTAGTACACAACCTTTCTCTTGAATATAGACACGATTTGCAAGACTCTAGTAGACAAAAATCCCTACAACAAGGTGTAGATGTTAAGAAAAAAAATCGAGGAGGTATGATGGTATTGTTTACTAGTTGTTGTTGTACATTTAATGTCAATAAATATGTTATTGTAAAATAATAAATTTCCTCCTAGCTCAATAAGTAAAATATCTCCTAGATTGGTTTTCCCCTTGAGGGTTTTTCTAGGGGCATTGTCCATAAATTGTTTGTGTTCAATGCGTGAATGTGGTTGTTGTCCATTTACATTTTCACTACTATAATTTCAGATTTCTTAGTCCCTTGTATTTATTCTCATAGTTACAATATATGTATGTGGTACCCTTTATTTATTGGTGAATAACTATACGAGGTTGAAATCTATTAATGACTAAGTGTTTGAAATCAATTTTTAACAAGAGATTCAAAATCTTTCCACTAAGCACTCATTGAATCAAGTGATGCTTAGAGAGGTCACCCATCCCAAGACTCTAGCTCAATAATGCTTAAATGCAGATTTTTCCCCACAATCAATCCTACTTAGCTTACTACCCCATTGGAAAAACCTTAGCAATTATTGTGCCTTATGACTTATTTACATAATTTTAAAATGAATTTCTATTGTTTACTTTGACTCAATTTCTTGGAACTTAACATACATAATTTATAAATGGATAAATAGAAACACAATTTTATAATTATTGTAAAGTTATTTATATTTATATGATAATACTATTTATATATAAATATTATATTTATAATGGGTGAGTGCATGAAGTTGGTGGATGGAAAAGTGGCAATGGGGTCAGTAGGAATGCGCTTTCATAGGAACAAGTGTATGTTCCCAATTCTATAGGTTTGGCAAAGCTCAAATATACACTCAATGTGTTACATAGGCTCATTTGCAAGAATGTGTGCACATTCTTAAGGATGTGTGCACGTTCCTCTGTCATGCCCCTTTCTAACATACCACAAACATGATTTGTGCCCATTTGCACACATCACAAATCATTTTTTTAGTTTCATTGAGAAAATAGAGAGGAGGAGAAATGAAAAGATATTTCCATTGTGTCCCTCTCAAGCCGGGTATACTTGATTTCTCTTATTTTCCTCCCACTCTAGTAATTTTTACTTTTATTCAATTAATTTAAAATATTCTAAGAGAATATAAATTATAGAATTTTTCAATCTTCTAGAGAAATCTCAACTACAAAATTTAGAGAGAGTCACCTCTTACATTTCCTAACATTTCCCCTTTAAAAATAACTATAGAAAATTTACAATAAATATTATTATTTTATTAGATATCATTTTTGGGGATTAACTGCATAGACTAAGCCATTAATCTATGAAACATATGCATGAGTATTGGTCACAACTGACCAATAATTTTCATAATTTCAATAGTCCACTTAGCACTCATTGCATCGGGATATGGTTCATAGATTAATGACTTAATATACGTAATTACTCCCAAAAAATGATATCTTATATGTTTCACTATGAAAACCCCTCTATGCTTAAATAATAAGAATGAAGGGAGCTATAACTTGATAGTTCATTAGACACAATACTTTCTAAGGTTTTGCAAATGGGGTAGCAAGCTAAGTGGGCTTGATTGTGGGGAAAAAATCCATAGTTAAGCATGCTTGATCCAGAGGAGTCTTGGGATGGATAACCACCTAGGAAGTCCTAGTTATTGGGTGCAAGCCCTAGAAGTGATGATTGATGCTATGTGATTCATTTTGTTGGTTTCAATCCCACTTCTTCACCCCTGTGAGCATCAACCGATGTAATGAATGTTAAGTGGACTATTGAAATCATGAGAATTATTGGTCAGTTGTGAACAATACTCATGGATATGGGTCATAGATTAATGACTTACTCTATGAAGTTAATCCAAAAAATGATATCTAATGATTATTTTATGTTTTTTTTTTAATTTCTTAAAATATGTATTGATGTTTTTTGTAATTTTCTATTTTAATTAAAAAAAATGACCTAATTTATATGTCATGCCTTATTAAATTGAAAAATATATTATAAAATGGAACCCAGAGAAAATGTAAACCTCCCAAAAGAAGATGACGGTGAGAAAAACCCCAACCCGCCACACAAACTCAACATAAACAAAGATATTGATGATGGGTTGGAAACATTGAGAACACTTGTAAATGAATAAAGGGGCACAAGAGAACCTAGATAAGAGTCCTTAGCCACTTAATTGGACTTAATTTTGAGGTCCATTACAAGTGTACAAGGGAAATTAACTTCTATTTTTTAATATAGGTCTCAAATGTTCAATTTTACAGCACTAGAGTGGAGAGAAACCAAATTAGAGACTTAAAAAAATCTATGATATCTCTTTTTATTGATCCTTAGACCATGGATGATTTTAAGGATGGAAATTTAATTTAAAATGAAGAAACATTGGTGAATCTTACTAATCCTTCATATGTCAGCTATAAATGTTTGGCAATGTTTTTGTAAAAATATTCAAATTTCTAATTATTTTATATAGTTTTTTATAAAATTTTGGCGATTTTTAAGGTAAAATAATTTTATCCTATAGAATTTGGGTGGATCATTTTTAAAATAGAAAATCTCATTTTTGGAAAAACCATGGAAAATTAGCCCATGAGCGAAATTTAGCCCCTAAAATTATCCTTGCATTAGACTAGACAACAACCACCTATTAATAAGAAAAAAAATTGTATGGACTAGTGTATCCACACACATTTTAATGATAACTGGATGGATAGGTGGTTCATTGTATTTGATAAACCTCCCTGCAATAACATCGATGTGCCTTTATATTTTTTGAGAAAATTATGGGAATTTATTTTGGGTCACCATGTAAACTACTTCGACATTGGTGACTTCCAGGAGATGGTTCAAGGGTCTTCACAGGAATAAGAGTGTTCTAGGTGTAATCCCATGTTAGGTTCTCATTTCCCCGAGAGAGGGTCTAACTCCTCTGCCTAGCATCCTCTTCTTGTAGAGGGCTTGCAACATGTACATATAGCTATATCATCCTTTAATCATATTCTAGTGTAGCATGGTAGTTTTTGTATGTTTTAAATATATGAATTAAAGAAATGCATATTGATTCTAATCAAAACATAAATTAATTAATGGCTCATACATAGTACACATAGATCTATACTAGAAACCCTTAATCAGGAGAAGACCAACCTTCCTTGGTTTTGTACCTTTCAACTCTTAATTTTATTAATTTCACCATTCGAAAGGAAATATATATCAAATTTTAGGTATTCCACAGCTAACAAAACCCTAATCCCTTAATCCAGGATTAATTTAGAAAACCGCTAAAAATAGTGAAAAATTCTAAAATAACAAAAACCACCAAAAAATAAATTTCAGGGTGTTTCCTTGAACCATGTCATCTCCAGGATAGCGCTTGGATTTTAATGTTTCACATAACTAGGGGGGGGGGGCTGGAAAAGAGTCTGAGACACACAACAAAAAGAGCACTACTAGGAGGGATCGTCAGTCATAGTCGTCAACTCTGATGCACCTCCCCACACACATGAAAAGAATATAAAATCTACCCAACATTCTACCACTTTTTTTCATTGCATACATGGTTTCACATGATTACATAGTTAAAAATCTAGGGCAACAATGCCCATTGCTTCTCTACAATAAGAGAACTTCTCGAATCTCATCGACTTTGTCAATGAATCTACAACATTCTTCAAAGTTTCAACCTTCGCGAACAACAATTTCTTGTCTTCAACCATGTCTCTCACAAAGTGATACTAAACATGAATATTATTTGTCTTTGAACGATAAGATGGGTTCTTTTATAGGAATATTGCTCCTTATAACACCAGGGATTTCGCCTTAGAACACACCGATGTGATATTAATAAGAAGGCACCGATGAATTACTTGGAAAAAAAACCCCGATGCATTAAAAATAGAAAACATCGGTGGTTTTTACTAACAAAAAATCCCATGTTCTTATTGATAACACAATAACATCGGTGTGTATTAATAACACAAAAGCATCGGTGCTTCGTATAAGCTTAATGCACTAAAGACCAATTTTTTAATATAATTTTGTGGTATTAAATAAATATTGAAACCAATGGTAATTGATTACATAAAAGCACCTGTGTGCATTTCATATGAAACACACTGGTGAGTTTTAATATTAAATGTGTCGATGAGATTAATAATTAAAATACACCGAGAAACATTGACCTGTAATAGTGCAATTAATTTTATTTTTAGTTCCATTATTTATCACAAAATTTACATATATCTTATATTTTGATTAGTGAATTTGGATATGATGTTTGGATTATTTTGTTATATCATCATATTTTACATCTCTTCATTATAATATTTAGTCATCCATATATTTAATCAATGATGTAACATTTCACAACAACATTGGACAACACAATAGAATAAATTAAAGCATATTTTATTATATGAATAAGAGGGTCTTTGTCATACAAAATGAGACACTTATCGGTAATCCTTTGTCTTTCAATTGGGACACTATGTCCATTACATTAAACAAAAATGTTTGATTTTCACAGACAATTATTTAAAAAAAATACAATTGCACCTTGCATTGATATCCAAATATTTTGGTCATCATTCTTCACTGGATTTGTTGTTAGTGCTCAAGTTACTTCCACGCCTTGGGTTATTTTGCTAAATGTTTGGTTGATTTGCTCGATTGTTTTTTTCTTCTTCAAGTTACATCGACAAACATAAAAATAAACTGTAATGAGTCTATCTACATTGGTGAGAATAATGAAAATTGAAATAATTAATATACATGAATGTAAATTGAAAATCGACGTACCTCCAAAGAAAGAATTGACTCAAGAATCATACACATATGTTCAAAATCAAATATGATGCCTTGTTTCAACAGTTCTTCTATTGGCTCAGTTCCATACTTTGTTTCCTACAAGTTTCATACACCATAATAAATCATAGATTTAATATAAAATATTATTTTTGTTTCATTAATTATAAAATGATAGAAGTAAAAAAACATAGATTATACTTACAAATTCCAGAATTGATTTTTTATATTCCAACATATACTCACAACCCTTAATTAACCCAATGCCAATTAATTTTTCTGATGGATCTTCTTTGTATGCTAGCACTTGTTTGAAGACATTCAAGGATGGTTATTGTAAAACAACTTAAAATATACAACAAAAAAAAACTTAAGTTGTTATAAGGAAATATAAATTACTCACAAACTTTGCTATCAACTATTTTCTTCCTTGTCGTCTCGTTTTATGTGCATAATGAGTTCCATTTTATTTTATTTTATGTAAGAGAATATTTGAAAATTAATATTTAATGCTAAATCAATTATTTGTACCTAATAGAAAAAATCAATGATTACATACATTTGAAGCATGTTGTTGTTGAGATAGCTCCTCCTGCGATGCAATTATGTCCAATTCTTGGACCATTCTCCTTGTACATTTTTTGGACATTTCTACTGGCATATTTCAGATATCGACTCGTTGGTCCTATGGGATTTTCAGATTTTTCCCAAAACAATAACATGACAATAAAGTATTTTTATATTGATATATGAAAACCAAATATCAAAAACTTGATATGTTAATAAATGGATACTTTGTAATATATATATATATATATATATATATATATTAAAAGTGTTTTAAGGAATATCACTTTTTGAATGATTCTTTTTTGTTTTTATATGATTTTGCTATTGCAAGTCTGACCAATCTCATTGACCATTTCTCTAGAAATGCTTAATGTAGTTTAAATATAACTTGGTTCTTGGAATCATTGGATTGATTTCTATATTGTAAGTGGAAATTATGCTTATACGTTCATTCCATTATATCCCTCATAGTTTTGTAAAAAAATTCCCCCCTTTGATTAATCTCCAACATCACTCTAGATGAGCTAAAGACCAATTTATCATCATTTACATCTTCTATATTAATTAATTGTATTTTGTTATGATGAAATTATGTTCCTTCATTATTGGTGCCACTAGAACATTAAACATATGTGAATTAATAGATTGTTTGAAACATGTCATCAAACATTCGTAATTATATTATTAACGAAAAAAAAAATCATATTGAATAGTGTTTTTTCATTCACCTAATTAATCCCTCTGCAAATTTTCCATAAAGATTTTACACTCATCTACACTTAGATAAAAAATAATCTTATCGAGCTTCCTCATTTTGTGTCCCTACATGACATGAACTAGCCAATACATATTAGTTAACCTTATATATAATTCAACCATATTAATTTTGTATAAAAATTACAGAGAACCTGCCCTTTTTTATTTTTCCAGATGTGTCATCATTGTGTCGACCAAAAATTTTCTTATTTGAACTCTTCTCACTTATATTTTTATCAATATACAACATGTACCATTCAATACAAAAATTAATAAATATATTTTATAAATAAATCACATAATTTTTAGCAAAAGAAATCCATTGTAACCGGTGTGCTTTTTATATACAAAGCCACGATGCGTTTATTACATAAACCACATCTGTGCGCTCCATACAAAAAAACACACGAACAATTTAATTTATTTTTTAAACTATTGTGAATTACAACAATGCGATATATATAGAAGACATAATAGTGACTACAGTAGAAAACAAAAACATAGCAAAAAAATTAAACATTCATAAAAAAAAAACAATAGAAAAATTACAAACTGATGAGAAGAAAAATTAAAAAAATTATATGACAACATTTTCTGTGTTGCTTAGATGAGAAAAGATTGACGATATTTTTTTTATGCACCATATTTTTTAAACTTAAAAAAGAAAAAAAAATTATGGCTTTATCGGTGCTCCTTAGACATAAACGCACCGGTACATTTTTGTCGAAATGGTGCACCGAAAAATCAGAAAATGTTTTTTAAAAAAAATGTCAAATCAGAAACCGTTTAAAAAAAAGAGTCAAAGGGCCGACTGCATTTGGGATCCTATGCAATAAGTGGTCCCTTTGCATATCTTTCCAAACACTTATATATAGAAAAACAAACCCATTAGATCTAAAACACCTAAAATGAAAAGCCATAGTTTTGAAGTGATAGGGGGATTTAAACCCTAGGGTGAAAATTTGCATCCACGTAAGCAAACAAAACAAGGTTTTAAGGTAAGTATGAATTTATTTATTTATTTTATTTTTTATTTGAATGTAGGGTTTTGAGTGAATCACCATATCCTTCAAATCCTAATTTTCTAAATATTTTTTGTTGTTCCAAATTATTCTTGTACTCCACAATGCTCCCCGGTATGTCTCTCTTCCAAATATGTCTCCTATAAATTTTGGAAAAATAATGAAAATATTGAATACCTTCTTAATATTAAAAAAAGTTTATGAAAAGGGTTTAGAGTGAATCACCATACCCTTCAAATTCTCATATTCTAAATAATAATTGTGGTTCCAAAGTATTTTGCTCCTCCATAGTTTTCCTTTGTATGTCTCTCTTGCATGTCTCTCCCTTGCAAAATTTTGCAAAATAATGAAATAGTGAATAAATTTTTAGTATTTAAATGACTTTATGAAATTCAATTCCCTCTTTTTTTTTTAATTTTTTAAAAAATTTGCGTTTTTTTTTAACTTTTTTCGGCACGACGATGCATTTATGTAAGACACATCGGTACAACCATATTAGATTACACACCGGTGCTTCCATATTAATTTACGCACTAGAGACATTAAATTGTTTTTATTAACAAAATCACGAAACACGGTGTAGTTAATTTTTCAACACATCAGTGCTTATTATTAATATGTGGACCTGTGTGTTTATGGTTTATAAGCTCACCAGGATGCTTTAAAATTTATTTGAACTTTTATTTGCACATTAAATAGTATACTCATCTCAAACTATCTTTTAGGATGAATTCACATGACTTACAATACTTCAGTATACATTTTACGCTTTATGTCGCCTTATTCTTAAAAAATGGTTTCAAAAATGTATTCAAACTCATATCGTGGTATGGTCCTCGTAATTTATTTTAGATATGTGTAGGAAAATTTATTGTTAATTTTGTTGAAATGCAGGGAGAAAACCTTATTATATGATCAAATGGTCAATTCTTCAAATTCCATTGCATTCCATATCGCTCAAAGCCCATCGAGGAGTTCTCCCTTTCCATATCCAGTAAGTTTAACTTATTTTATTTATGTTCAATTATCTCATTGATTTTTTTTTTATCCATGTCAATCTGAAAAAATGTATCTAAATTTACAGGATCCTGATTCAGAATCGAGTTCATATGCAAAAAATATTCTAGTACCGATTCAAAAATGTCGGAAGGTCTTATAAGGAGCAACATACCACAGGTAGTTGGTAGATGAAAATGGACAACTGCTTTACCCTACCAATTGTGACTTTCTATCTTTCAGTTGGAATCATGGGTCAACGATGGTAATATTGTTTGGTATAATGTAATTTGAACAAACAAATTATTATATTGTGCTTACTAATATCATCGATGTACTAATGTTCAATATTTTTGAAATTATGATTCTTTCGATGATGAGAAACCTACCTATCATCTTCTGTTGTAGCCCACAACAATGTCAACCCAAGAAGGCTCCAATGAGAGAACAACTTAGAGAGGAAGTGTACCAAGAATGGTTGAATCAACCACCTATTCAATTCCCACTACATCCATATTCACCAATTAGGAATGACTACAACAATGGTAGTTCTTCATAAGTTGGCAATGGAGATAATAAAAACGAGGTTGGTATGGATGATTACTTATGGGACATGATTGTCATGGATACAATGTTGTTATATGCATTAGAGAATGATGAGATAGGGGATGGTGCTCATATCAATGATACCATTTTTGAAAGACTAAAATATTCTTCCACCACCCCTCTCTTTGGACCTAGTGCCCGATCAAAGTCTACCCAGCTTGGGACAATAATGTTATTGTATAATGTGAAAAAAATGTTTATCATGTAAAATGCATGTTTCTTGACAATATTAAGGTAATTGACCAACAAGTGACTTATATTAATTTTGAGAAATCTTGTCACACAATCAACATCAGAAATGGTTTCTTTTATAAACCTTAAATGACCTTGTACATTTTTATTTCCCACTAACTGCAGGATATTGAAAGGTAAGGTTCTTTTGTTGAAAATGTTGGGTGTTGAGTATATATCATATCATGCATGTCCAAATTGTTGTATTCTATATAGATAAGAATATGTAGACAAAGAGATATGTATGAAATGATGGCATGATAGGTACCATAAATCAAATAAAAATGGTAAATTGCATGGTCCTCCTCATAAGATATTGAGACACATGCCTATAATCCCAAGGATTCAAAGGCTATTTCATTGCAAAGAATTAGCTATGTTGCAGGAATGGCATACCTCACACATAAGTGAGTCGAGAGTTATGTGAACAAGTGAGTCAAAATTTATGTGAATCCCAATAGATTCAATATCCATGAAGCATATAGAAAATACATGGCCAAAAATATTCAAGGATGAAGTACGGAGTCTATGAATAAACATAAAAATGGATGGCCTAAACCCATATTCCCTCCAAAAAACCAACTATTATGTTTGGCATGTAGTAGTGATCAATAACAAGATCCCCCCATGGGTGAAGAATGGAAATCTTATGTTGGATCTTATAGTCCCTGGTAGAAGACAAGTGAAGAATATGGATGTATATCTACAACCATTGGTTTATGACTTGAGGGAAATACGGGAAGAGATACATGTATATTATGTATCAAGATCCATCACAACAAATAAGAGTTTTATGTTTTATGGCATATGTTCTTACACCACACATGATTATCCAAGATTAGGAGTTTGCTCTGGTAATTAGCATGTTTATTGATTTTTTTATATATGTAACAATATTTGTTTTCATATTTAATTCATTGTGATTGAAATTCTATTCTTAAACCCTAATGTGTTATGTATACAACAATTTCCTAGCTATTATAACCAAAGGATATCATGGATGTAAATGTTTTGGAACTTCTCTGAAGTCTAGGTGGTCCAACCACCTACAAAATCCAATGTACAACTGCTCAAGGGTATTCCTCCCAAAAGAACACGCTTATAGAAGACAAAAATCCTCTTTCAATGGTAAACCAGAGAGAACCCAAAGGCCTGCAATAATGACACCAACATAATGGATTAGAGCATATGAGAGAGAGAGAAGGAGAAAGAGATTATAGAAATTTTTGATTCAAATGGGGAGCCTATGTTTGTTGATCCATACTTATTCAAAACCTATGTTGAGAAATTTTCCATTGGGATGAAAAGAAAATCTATCTTTTATGAACTCCCCTATTGGGAGCATCTTAAGATTTTCCACTTACTAGATCCCATGAATATATTTAAAAATGTTTCATATTCTTTATGGAGGCACATATCATAGAAATAAAGTGACACATTGGATTTGAGGAGAGATCTTGTTTCTTCAAAAACTAAAAGGAAACATTGGACACAAACATAAAGTAGAGAAGAGGTTGGTCCCTCTTGGTATTTCAAAGAAGGTGATGTCCCATGGATTTTGAAGAAATAAGATCTTTCTTTGGAAAAGGAAGTTCTATTGGGTGTGAAGGTGCCTTATTTATATGGGCCTTCCCTACAATGTTGCTTCAATTTGCATCAAGACCATTTGTCAAGGTTGAAATCACATGACTAATTGAACCTTTTAAAGGTACGACATATGTCAAAAGTATTATTTTATTATTTTTATTTTTTATTTTTATGCCATGGGATAAAACATAATTAATTTTTTATGTGTTTACATTGTAGTGTCATTATCCTCTACTCATGCATGGGTGTGTGAGCCATGAATTCCCCCATGACCTAAGGCACCCCACATCTAAATTATCTGCATTTGTATGTTGGATCACATCAAAGGAGATTCATATGGATAGCATTCCATGGTGGCATCAAGAGATAATTGAGATTGTTTGTATGTTTGAGAAGGAACTACCTTCGATTTTCATGGACTTGCAGGTTCATCTTCTAATTCACCTAATAGATGAGGCTGAATTAGTCGGCGTGTTCTCCTCTTGTTGGATGTTTTTTTTAGAGAGGTACATGAAGAAATTGAAAGTATTTTTTTGTCAAAGGGAAAAACCCCAGGGGTATATGGAAAAGAGGTACATATCATATGAGTCTTTCTATTATGCCAGTGAGTACATCAAGAAGATTGAAAAAACACCAGGTGCAGTTATTTAGGACAATGAAAGGGGTGAAGATAAAAGAGAAGGGGAGCTTCTCCAAATGAATGGAAAAATGCGCTTGATAAATAGTTAGTGACTTATCGTTTTTCAAATTTCTACACAGTAACTATTCATATTGAACTTCATAATGTATATTTTCATGATCTCATATGTACTATATGTTGGTTTGATTTCATGAATACATCAATGAATTCATAAATTGATGCCATCAATAAATTCATTCTTTACAATTAGGAGGAATCACAATCATGGGTCGCACTGTACTAATAGAAGAGAAGGAAATGGGAAAGTTATAGGAAATAATTCAAATGGTTGAATGGTAGAAGAATGCATTATCTTGATAATTTAAAATAAATATGCCAATGATATGCCCCAATAGTTGGGTTGTTTACCAAGTCAGAGAGAAATATGGTGCATTTGATTGTTACCCACGTGAAGAAGAGGATGCACAAAACATAGGGATTGGTTGCAACAACGTGGTAATAATATTTTTGTGTACCTAATTTTTAACTTCGTAATGCACATTTGAATTGTAAGTACATCTGTATTATTTTATATTTTAATGGTCGGGTTATTAGGCAGATATTGACACTGTGATTTGTTCACTCTTTAATAGGTGCATTTGTTCCCATCTATGTGGGCATATGGACATCATTTCCGCATAGAGGATGTTGATGATGGAAACATGACACAAGACTATGGAGTCGAGTTCCACCAATCTAGTCTTGATATCCACTATGATCAAAACACCATATAGGAGAAGTTAGGTTAGATTAGAAAGATACAAGAGATCATTCAAGTGGAATTTTCTTCTTTCCAATGTGCAAGTGGTGGGACACCTTTGATTAGAATAATGTAAAGGAAGATCGTGATAGTGGAATGATATGTATCAACTCTAAAAAGATGTGGGATGAAGCTAAGGAGCCTTATGTTTTCCCAAAACACTGCAACCAAGTGTTTTTGTACCCATATGTGTTGGATAGGGATTGGTGGTTTGTTTTAAGACATGAACCTAGATCAAAACATATTTTTGAGAACAACAATGTTATCATGCCAAGCGAGGAAGATAATGAGGGTGATGACAATGGAGAGTGATATGTACATGTTTTAATTCATAATTAATATTGTTGTTGTATATTTTTGTTATATTCTTTATTTCGTTAATTATATTGTTTTTTATTCATCTTCTAACAGAGAAAATGTTAAGTTAATTATAACAAATCTTTGAACAATTTCAGTTGGTTAACAATCAATTTGATGTGTAATGTGTTTGTCTTTCAAATTATTTGTGATTGCATGGAACGATTTTTATTTATATTTAGTCATTTCATATATTTAAAAAAAATTCATCTTCTTTAAGTATTTCCAATTGTGAAATCCTTGAAAAAGTTAAATGTCCAATTGAAATTTTAATGGGATATGAAATTCTATTTTTTATGTTGATATAATTATATGTAATGATATGGTTGATGTGCATGTTTAATAGTACAACATTTTTGAGGATATTTTAACATCATGATTCAAAAACTGAGTTTATGTTCATTTATTTTGTAGATTTAAAATTAAAATTAACAAAAACATTGTGTTTTATAATTAAAAAATTAAATTTATAACATAATTTTAGATAATTTGGTTTTTAAATAAAGTAGTGTTTGTTAGTTTACATACTTTTATCATTGCTTTTGAAAATATTTATAAAATTATTCCCCCAATGTTGAGTGAAACCACAATTAATGAAGTAATATTTTAAAATTTGATAGCAATAAATTTACTAAATAACGAAAAAATAACAATAGGAAGATTTGCATCCATTAAATTTTAAAGCCAATAGAATGCTTATCATTGGAGATCATAACTTTTTATAATAAAAAAAATTAGTGTAACAAATTCTATTAAAAAAAAGTAATTAGTACCATGGAAAAAAATATTTATTCATATGTAATTTGTTTTTTGAA
This sequence comes from Picea sitchensis, assembly GCA_010110895.2. NCBI lineage: Eukaryota > Viridiplantae > Streptophyta > Pinopsida > Pinales > Pinaceae > Picea > Picea sitchensis. The sequence continues at coordinate 25,217 of SNQJ01S0134467.1, forward strand.
AAAACAAAACTAGTTAGAATGAATATGTATAATGAACTATCTATGCAATTATAGTTTCAATTTTATAATTATAGTTTCAACCATATTGAACTTTGTAATTTATAAAAATAAACATGATGTTGATAGCTACCTTATATCAAACAAAAACAACATCTAAAATACACATTTATATTCACTACCTAACATCATCTAATTATATATATCTCTAGCACATATAAATGCCATTAATTAGCTAGCATGCATATCTAATAATTTAACATAGCATCATCATTGTCATCACATCTAACAAAATACAATCATTTTCTAACATCATCATCACACATATCTAACAAGCATCATTTAACATACACATGATCTATCAAGCACATTTAACATTAAACATATCTAACATGACCTAAAAATGTACACAT
>SNQJ01S0134467.1:25636-37606 GCA_010110895.2 Picea sitchensis
ATGGACAATTCAAATAACTACTATAACATATCTGGTCTATCCGATGGGATAATATGCATATCTACAATAGTAGTGGAGGCTTGGTCTGTAGTGGAAGATGATGGCTGATGAATAGGTCATGCCTGCCAATATAGGTGAGGTGAAAGATGAGGAGGATGAATAGGTCCAACATGCTCATCTAGGTGAGGTGAAAGAGGAAGATGAGGAATAGGTCCGACATGCTCATCTAGGTGAGGTGAAAGAGGAGGATGAGGAATCGTTCCAAAATGCTCATCTAGGTGAGGTGAAAGAGGAGGAGGAGGAATATGTGTTGCCTCCTCATGATCAAGGTGAGGTGAAGGAGGGGGAGGAGGATGTGGAGAAGGATGATCATGGGCACCCTCATCAATCAATGGGGTACTGGATGAACATGCCATACAGGAATAAGAGTTATGCCTATCATCGAGAGTCGTCCTTGTTTCTAGTATCCTGACAACTTTAACGATATGATGCATAAGAGGAATAAAATCACATAGCATCTCCCTCCAAATCTCCAAGAGCGTAGGATATGCCTTGATGTCTCACCTCAATACATGCCAGACTCCCACCTCAATCAAAAGTTCAGAGAGTTGGTCACTCAACTCCAACCGAAATATGGTATTAGGCCTACGTCGCATGCCGCTGGGTATATGCACCTGAGGAGCCAGACCTGTCATGGCCTTGGTAATAATATCCTCATCATCATCTGTTGGGGGAGGAGGAATGTCCCCAATGAAAGTGCCAATATCTACAAAATATATAGTACAGAAAAATAATTACACAGTTAATTCATTAAACAAGTTAAAGAATGTGTTAGAATTAATTTTATTCTAATTAAGACAATAAAATTATATTATATTAATTTAAATAAAACACTAATATTACCTATATCATATGGTGGTTCATCTTCTGTGAAGAGGATGTTCGTACATCCTTGCCAATCCAAACCCATGTAAGGACATGGTACCATGATGAACATGTGATCCACCACACTACCTAGTAGCCCTAGTGTGTCTACTGAAATCCTGGCCGGAAACTTTGGTTGGCCCCTCTTGGGAATAATATCCCCCCACATGCACATCCACACATGATTCCTGGACCTAAAAGGATGATGGAAAAAAGTAGACCTCGTATCTACAAACCTTTCAAAAAACAAGAAAAACAACTCTGAGGAAAAAGGGAAGTTCGACCTCCCATGTATCATAGAATAACATTTGTCGAGTGCTATACAAAACTTCTACAAAAAAATTGAAGACCAGATGATACATTGTTGCCTCTATACCAATGAATCAACATAATACAAAAGAGGTCAATTAATGCACTTCCCATCACTGGTAAAGTGGGATATGGTAGTCACTAAGAGTGAGAGGGACCTAACCTCCTCTGCACCAAAAGAGACTATTTTCAACTGTCCACCAGACACCAGGAAATCCACTGGATATAATACATCAACCCCAATATATGTTGAGAGTACATGAGACGAATATCATTGGAAACACCTACTCATACATATGGGAACAGGGGAAAACCCTCCCCTCTCTTTGATGCAGGAGCATCGCGACTACCAAAGCCAGCATGGAGCCAACGCATGTGTTTTTGAACACATGACATATATGCTTGATGACTTTTTGAAATTTCATTAAATATGAAGCGCCTTATCCTTCAGGTTAACATTTATGAAGGAGTGCCTATTGTATTGTATCAGACCTCGAGCCTTACGCTCTTGTTTGAAGTAGATAGATGGCATTTGCTTTAGTTAATGCAGGTAGATAGGATTTTATTTCCAGATTAGATAGTTTAGAGTTCGAGAGGGAAAACGGATATAGACACCCTCCTTTGTATCATTGTAACATTAGCAGCATTCAGAAGAGAAGAACAACCAGAGAACTTTGTGAAGAACACCCATGTACAGTGTTGAATTAATAGAATGAAATTATGATTCAAACTCATGTCAGGTTTTGTTTCTCTGTGTGTATGGATTTTGTGCTTATGAATGTTTGCTTTCTGGTTATGCATTTTCTTTGTATATGCTGTGCATGTGATTTCAGGGATTCAATCTGAAGTCTGAATGAGAGAGGGAATGAGTTTAAATTGTTTCTCTATCTAAGCGAGGAGATTCCTGCATAGAGTGCAGTTCAATTCATCCGCAAGGAGTGCGTTGATGAGGGCTCGATAGTCTAACTTTTGTTCTTATTTGCCCAGAAGTGGAAGTGGATCGTCACAACCATGCAAGGAGTGTGTAGGTTGAAGGAAGGAGAAGTCTCCGTTGTTATCCTGAGCAAAGGAGATAAATGACTACTGCTGCAGGAAGTGCGCAGAGTCTGAAGGACTCAACACTTGAGAAGTTGTTGAACACTGAGCGCAAGGAGTGTGCATAAATTCCTCTGAAGGAGTCAGAGTGAATAAGCTCTGGAGGTATAGAACCCTTGTGATACCATTGAAAGGGAGCATAGAAGACTTCATGTCAAGGAAGGTTTCGAGCAGGAGCTGCCAGCGTAGGCCTAGAGAACAAGTCTCGGCAGAAGCACTTAGTCATTTTTAAGAAATCCTCAAGGAAGAGGAGTCGACGGTCAGGATTCGCAGGGGATATTAGTGAAGTCCCGAAAGTCGTTATATCTTCGGGAAGTTTCACAGGTTTTAAGCATTGGCGCGCAGGGAAGGAGTCAGAGCTCATCGGGACTCGACTCATCGAAGAATCAGAGTCTCCAGGAACATAGGATTCGCGCAGGGAGAAATCGTGATCTGCGATTTCCCGAAAGGTGTATAGTCGTAGATCCTGGACTGCATACGTGTTCGTAATCTAGAGATTCGGGGTTCAATATTCGGATTTTCCTCCTACCAAGGAATCGCGACAATAGAAATTGCGATCCCGCGATACCCGATAGCGTGACGAGGAGGGGTGACGTGGAGGAGAGCGCCCGCACGTGCATCGGGGTTCGGTGTTTCGGAGTTCTCAGTGACGAGAGACTCACAACCACAGGAATCATGATATCTTGATACGCAATTTCCTGATGGAGGTAAGAGCGAAGTGGAGTCCATGTGTCGGAGGATTGAGTCTCATCGTGGGTCGACGAAAGGTGGCATCTTATATCGGAGTTCGGGACTTGAAAGGTCCTGTGGATCGGTGCAACAAAAATCGTGAATTCCCGAAATGCGATTTCCTGATTTAATCGGAAAGCATGGGGTCCAGGCGACAGCGTAGAGGACATGTGGCATCAGAATTCGGGGATCAGAGATTCGTGAGAGAAGTGACTCACGACCACGTGAGTACCGATTTCCTGATAGGGTAATTCCCGATAGGAGACGAGGAAGGTGTGAAGTGGGTATTCCATCGGGTTTCGGGGATTTGTGAGACCCGATTCCGTGAGCTTAGGACTCGCGATATCGCGAGGTCCGATTTCCTGATTTGTAGAAGGGAGATCACAAAGAAATTTGTGGGTATTGAGAACTTCTGACAGGGGGNGGTTGAGGAGTGTTTTAACTCTTCGAGCCAGGAAGAAAAGAAGGTCCTGGTGATCGCGGACGTGCTTGGGCGCGTTCTGCGTCAAGTGGTATCAGAGTAGGAACTCTTTGTTTTCTGCGACAGAGAGAGAGGAAACATTCACCATGATGCCCAGAAGAGAAAGGCAATCACCTTATCGAGAGGATAGGGATGTGCGAAGAAGAGGTAGGCTGGCAGGGAATCCAGAAATGGAAAGGCAGATACACGATCTCAGAGCAAGATTGGAAGATATGGAAGCAGCGCAGAGACACACAACAAATGATGGAGATCTAAGTGACTCCGAAGGCGAAGCTGAAGCTGAACAACAAGGAGAAGTTGCAGCCAAAGATGCAGCCAATGAGCGGTTGATTAAGGCTATCGCTCGGATGAGTTCAAAGACCAAAATGGACATTCCAGTCTATGAAGGAAGTCTGGATGCAGAAGAGATGTTGGATTGGATTAGAGCTCTTGATACCTACTTCGATTATGAGAATATCGAAGAGGATAAGAAGGTTAGACATACTATCATGAAATTGAAAGGACATGCAGCATTATGGTGGGACGAGCTTCAGGAAGATAGACGTTCCAAAGGCAAACAAAAGATCAAAAGCTGGGATCGAATGATTGTGAAGATGAAAGAAAAGTTCATCCCAAGGGACTATCAGATCACACTGTTCAGGAGAATGCAAAACCTGAGACAGAAGTTGATGACGGTAAAGGAGTATACCGAGGAATTTTACAAGCTCAATATCAGAGCAGGTCATCAGGAGAGCAATGATGAAAAAGTCACCAGATATATGAATGGCTTAAGATACAACATTCAGGACGAAATGAGTATGACAACCATAAGAACAGTAGAGGATGCATATTAGATGGCTTTGAAAGCTGAGGAAAAGCTGAGCCGTAATCCAGCACAGCGAGGCCGAGGCAGAAGTCAGCCGAGAGGAAAATCAGTTGCCCAAGATAGGTTCCAGAAATCTAAGGATGACTGGAAGAAGCCTTAGACCAAAATGGAAAGAGGTGGAATTTCTCAGCGAGGCCAGCACACTGAACAGTGAATGCAGCAGGAAGAACAGAGCGGAGGATATGCCAATGTTAATACTTTTCCTCGTACCAGAGGTAGAGGAAGAGGCAGAGGAGGAATCATCACATGCTACACATGTGGGAAGAATGGGCATAAAGCAGTTGATTGTCCAGAAAGGAAGAAAGATGGAGGAGAAACTCACATTGCCAAAGTGCAAAGGCGAGATGCTGAAGCAGAAGACAGAAAACAGAAGGTCTTTGATGATGTGTAAAGTTCTCATAACACCCGAGAAGGAGGTGGAGGACACATCTCAGAGAAGCAGACTGTTCAGAACCGCATGCAAGACCAAATACAGGAAGTGCAAAGTTATCGTGGACAGTGGAAGCACCGATAATCTCATTTCAACCGAGATGGTGGAGAAATTGGAGCTGGAGACGACTGATCACCCGAGTCCATACAAATTTTCATGGCTACAGAAGGGACATCAGGTGAGTGTCACTAAATAGTGCTTAGTGGACATTAAAATAGGGGGATATCATGACAATATTCTCTGTGATGTTATTCCTATGGATGTATGCCATTTATTGCTAGGAAGACCATGGAAGTATCACAGAAACATAATTCATGATGGCAAAATGAATACGTATACCCTGGAGAAGAATGGGAGAATGCACATGTTACTTCCGATAAAAGATAATGAGGTGAAACCGGAAGTGAACAACAAGATACTTCTCATGAGTGGGAAGTAACTTCTGGCAGAAGTAAAGAAGAAGGAGGATCCACAATTCTTTGTGGTCAGAAAACCCAAAATCATTTTGAACAGCACAAGAGTGGATGATTTGCCGGAAGAAATTCAGAAACTACTTGAGGAGTTTGCTGATATAGTGGTGGACAAATTACCTCATTCGTTGCCACCAATGAGGAGCATAAGCCATCACATAGACCTTGTACCAGGAGCTATTTTTCCAAATAAGGCCGTGTACAGGTTGACGCCTCAGGAGAACGAGGAGGTTAAGAAGCAGGTCCAAGAGTTATTTGACAAAGGATTGGTCAGGGAAAGTTTGAATTCGTGTGCCGTTCCAACGGTACTCAGCCCAAATAATGATGGAGGCTAGAGAATGTGTATATATTCCAGAGCCATTAACAAGATCACCATCAGGTATAGGTTCCCATTGCCAAGAATGGATGACTTGATGGACTGTTTAAGTGGGGCTAATTATTTTTCAAAGGTCGATTTGAAAAGCGGATACCATCAAATTCGTATGAGAGAAGGCGATGAGTGGAAGACAGCCTTCAAGACCAACGAAGGGTTGTATGAATGGCTAGTCATGCCGTTTGGTTTGACAAATGCACCGAGTACATTCATGAGGCTGATGAATGAAGTGTTGAAAGAATTCATAGGTAAGTTTGTCATTGTTTATTTAGATGACATATTGATTTTCAGCAAATCAAGAGAGGAGCATCTGAAGCATTTAGCTGTAGTAATGAGGAAGCTACAACAAGAGAAGCTATTGATCAACGTGAGAAAATCTTCATTTATGAAGAAGCAACTCATTTACTTGGGGTTTGTCATATAGGAAAATGAATTGAAGATGGACCCAAGTAAAGTGGAGGTAATTAAAAAATGGCCATCACCAAGAAATGTTTTTGAGGTGAGAAGTTTCCATGGACTGGCGAGTTTCTACAGGAAATTCATCCGAAATTTTAGTGGGATCAGCGCAGCGATGATGGACACAGTTAGGAAAAGACATAAATATTTTCATTGGACTGAAGAGGCAAAGAAGAGCTTCAATCTGTTGAAGCGAAAGATCACTGAACAGTCGGTGTTAGTGTTGCCAGATTTTCAGAATTTTTTTCAGGTAAAGTGTGATGCAAGTGGCTTTGCCATAGGAGCGATCTTGAGCCAGGAGGACAGACCGATTGCATATTTCAGCGAGAAGCTGGATGAGGCCAAGATGAAATAATCCACGTATGATAAGGAATTTTATGCCATTATACAGGCGTTAAAGAAGTGGAGGCATTACTTGATCCCAAAAGAATTTGTATTGTATAGTGATAATCATGCATTACAGTTTGTAATGCAGTAGGAGAAGCTGAACCAAAAACATGCAAAATGGGTAGAGTATATCAAGAATTTTACATTTGTAATTAAACACATTTCAGGGACTACTAACAAAGTGGTTGATGCTTTGAGAAGGAAGTGTTTGTTGCTGCAGGAATTCTGAGTCAAGACATTGGGTTTTGAAAATCTTGAAGACATGTATGCAGGTGATGCAAATTTTGCAGAGGCATACGAGGCAGCTGAGAATCTAGTTCTCAGAGACAGAAGCCCGTGGATGGATTACATGATTCAGAATGGACTGTTGTTCAAAGGAAACCAGTTATGCATTCTGAATTTCTCCACGAGGGAGAACCTGCTAAAGGAGAAGCACAGTGGCGAATTAGCAGGGCATTTTGGCCACGACAAGACATTCACAAAGCTGAGCGAAGCATACTTCTGGCCGAATATGCGAACAGATGTCAGGAAGTTTGTTGACAGGTGCATAATTTGTCAGCATTCGAAGGGCAGAAAGAAGAACGCAGGTCTTTATCAACCATTACCCATACCTGAAAGGCCAAGGGAGATGATAAGCATGGATTTCGTGTTGGGATTACCGAGGACGCAAAGGGGGCATGATTCCATATTTGTGGTAGTTGACAGGTTTTCAAATATGGCACATTTTATTCCATGTCAGAAGACCAGTGATGCAACTCATATCGCAAATTTGTTCTTTAAGGAGATCGTTAGACTTCATGGTTTACCTAGAAGCATTGTATCGGACAGGGATACAAAATTTATTGGACATTTCTGGAGGACACTTTGGAAGAAGATGGGAACTAACTTGATGTTTAGTTTATCCTATCATCCATGGAAATATGGATAGACAGAAGTGGTCAACAAAAGTCTAGGAGACTTGCTGAGGAGCTTAGTGATGGAGCACCATAGCAGCTGGGAAAATGTGTTGCCACAGGCAAAATTCGCTTACAACGATTCGGTGAATCGAAGCATAGGGAAAAGTCCATTTGAGATAGTATACGACAGAAAACTGAAAGGTGTTTCGGAGCTGAGGGATTCAGAACAAATCATGACTCAGAGCGCGAGCGCTGAATAATTCACAAAGGCGATGGAAGAACTTCATAACAGAGTGAAGCAGCGATTGCTGGAGTCAAACCAGGAATATAAACGCAGAGCGGATCAACATTGGAGACAACTTCAATTTGAGGTTGGGGATCTAGTTCTGGCACATCTGAGGAAGGAGAGGTTCCCAAGGGGAACATACAACAAGTTGAAAATGAAGAAAATTGGGCCATGTAGAGTCCTGAAGAAACTGGGAGAAAATGCTTATGAAATTGAGTTGCCGGATGACATTGGAATATCTCCAACATTCAATGTCTCAAACTTATATCCCTATAAGGCCGAGGGAGCAGGATTTGAGAGTGATGAACAACTAGAAATTCAGTGGCAAAAGAAGATGCCGATTGCAGAAAGGCCACATATGGAGCGGATACTTGACAGAAGAGTCAACAAAAGAACCAGACAGAAGCAATACTTCGAGTATCTGGTGAAATGGAAGAATCACCCAGTGGAGGATGCCAGCTGGGAGACAGAAGCAGTGATTCAAAGGCATGGACAGACCATGCAGGAGCTCATGGACAGGAGCCCATTAAATTTTTCAAGCCGAGGAGTATGATGCAGGAGCATCACGACTACCAAAGCCAGCGTGGAGCCAGCACATGTGTTTTTGAACACATGACATATATGCTTGATGACTTTTTGAAATTTCATTAAAGATGAAGCGCCTTATCCTTCAGGTTAACATTTATGAAGGAGCACCTGTTGTATTGTATCAGACCTCGAGCCTTATGCTCTTGTCTGAAGTAGATAGACGACATTTACTTTAGTTAATGCATGTAGATAGGATTTTATTTCTAGATTAGACAGTTTAGAGTTCGAGAGGGAAAATAGATATAGACATCCTCCTTTGTATCATTGTAACATTAGAAGCATTCAGAAGAGAAGAAAAAGCAGAGAACTTTGTGAAGAACACCCATGTACAGTGTTGAATTAATAGAATGAAATTCTGATTCAAACTCATGTCAGGTGTTGTTTCTCTGTGTGTATGGATTTTGTGCTTATGAATGTTTGCTTTCTGGTTATGCATTTGCTTTGTATATGTTGTGCATGTGATTTCAGGGATTCAATCTGAAGTCTGAATGAGAGAGGGAATGAGTTTCAATTGTTTCTCTATCTGAGCCAAGAGATTCTTGCATAGAGTGCAGTTGAATTCATCCACAACGAGTGCATTAATGAGGGATCGATAGTCTAACTTTTGTTCTTATTTTCCCAGAAGTGGAAGTGGGTCGTCGCAACCGTACAAGGAGTGTGCAGGTTGAAGGAAGGAGAAGTCTCAGTTGTTAGCCTGAGAAAAGGAGATAAACGACTGCTGCTGCAGGAAGTGCGCAGAGTCTGAAGGACTCAACACTTGAGAAGTTGTTGAACGCTGAGCACAAGGAGTGCGCATAAATTCCTCTGAAGGAGTCAGAGTGAATAAGCTCAGGAGGTATAGAACCCTTGTGATACCATTGAAAGGGAGCGTAGAAGACTTTGTGTCGAGGAAGGTTTCTAGCAAGAGCTTCCAGCGTAGGCCTGTAGAACAAGTCTCGGTAGAAGAACTTAGTCATTTTTAAGAAATCCTCAAGGAAGAGGAGTCGACGGTCAGGATTCGCAGGGGAGATTAGCAAAGTCTCGACAACCGTTAGATCTCGGGGAAGTTGCGCAGGGCTTAAGCATTGGCGCGCAGGGAAGGAGTCAGAGCTCATCGGGACTCGACTCATCGGAGAATCGGAGTCTCCAGGAACATAGGATTCGCGCAGGGAGAAATCGCGATCCACGATTTCCCGAAAGGTGTATAGCTGTAGATCCTGGACTAGATACGTGTTCGTAATCCGGAGAGTTGGGGTTCGACATTCATAGTTTCCTCCTACCAAGGAATCGCGACAATATAAATTGCAATCCTGCGATACCCGATAGTGCGACGAGGAGGGGTGACGTGGAGGAGAGCGCCTGCACGTGCATCGGGGTTTGGTGTTTCGGAGTTCTCAGTGACGAGAGACTCACAACCATGGGAATCGTGATATCCTGATATGCGATTTCCCGACGGAGGTAAGAGCGAAGTGGAGTCCAGGTGTCAGAGGATTGAGTCTCGTCGTGGGCCGATGACAGGTGGCATCACATATTGGAGTTTGGGACTTGAAAGGTCCTATGGATCGGTGCAATAGAAATCGCGAATTCCCAAAACACGATTTCCCGATTTAACCGGAAAGCGTGGGGTCCAGGCGACAACGTAGAGGACAGGTGGCATCGAAATTCGGGGATCGGAGATTCGTGAGAGCAGTGACTCACGACCGCGTGAGTACCGATTTCCCGATAGGGTAATACCTGATAGGGGACAAGGAAGGTGTGAAGTGGGTATTCCATCGGGTTTCGGGGATTTGTGAGACCTGATTCCGTGAGCTTAGGACTCGCAATATCGCGAGGTCCGATTTCTCAATTTGCGGAAGGGAGATCACAAAGAAATCTGTGGGTATTGAGAACTCCCGACAGGGGGTTGAGGAGTGTTTTAACTCTTCGGGCCAGGAAGAAAAGAAGGTCCTGGTGATCGCAGACGTGCTTGGGCGCGTTCTGCATCACTCTTAGATAGTCTAGTGATAAATTAAATATCCTCCTCAATGGGATGGTAACACTGATCCGAAGCCACACAAAAGGCCTTTCAATGGACATCCCATCGATGGATAAGATGCACCAACAAAATAGAGTTCCTCTTAAGGGATGCAGCCTCCTCACATTACTTAAGGAGGCCTACATCCCTCAAGAGAACATGAGTCACTGCAGCAATAGGGTGAGGGTACAAATCCATCTCCATCTCCCTCGCTTCCCATTCCTGTACAACATTGTACAGGTCCACCCTCTACTCCTACTACTGCTATTTCTCTCTATGCTCACGTCTCTTCATGATTAACATATGAAATATATCAGCCTCACTCATATATAAAACATAAAAAAAAATCTACTGAATTGTAAATTTATCTATAAATATGGAAAAATAACTTCTTTCAAAAAATTAGTTAATTGCATAAATGGTGCACCCAAAAAACAATCATGCACTAGTGGTGATGCGTATATATATATATAGATATAGATTTTGAGCATCATTCATGATGCATCAATTTAAAGTAAAGCACCAAACAAAACTTTTTCTAGTATGTTATGCAGTGAGTTGGAAAAAAGTACCACATCGAGGCGCTACACTGCAACACATATGCCCCGGTGCATTACATTTATCATACACACTACTTAAACCAAAAAACAAATTAAAATCTTAACACACATAAACAATTATTTATAAATTAGTAAAAAGGTGGTGTGTATATGTTCACTACATGAACCAGTGCGTGTAATGAACATCGACATACTGGCACATAAACTTTTCCAAATTTTCGAGTATAAAAATTTTTGCAGGGCATTCCATTCGTTACTATCGCACTGCGTATGGTGCCACCAAACAATTTATGGGTTGCACCAAAACACAATGTTACATTTCTCAGTGGTGTGTTTGGTAAACATGAACACCCTGGTGAACACGTTTACCAACAAATTGTGTAAACATATATCTGATAAGGACAGTGCACCATGTACTTTAACGGCTTGGTGCATTATCTATACTTTGACGTACCATCCCACCAGTTATATGATTTTATTCGATGCATTGTTAAATGGATGTGTCGATGCATTTATGTTTACCAACACACCATTGAGAAAGGTAACAAGGTATCCAATGTGCCCTATAAATTTACAGGTCGCACCGTAGGAAGTGCGTGCCAAGCGCATCGAACACATTGTTTTTTTTTTTTTTTTTTGGTACACTTAAAATTTCACTCAATCTTAAATTTTAATCCTGTGAAAACTTTAGTTATGAAGAAACGAGGAAATTACTTGGACATTTTGTCTTCGGGGAGGCATGGTTGTGACATACTAAAAAAAACTAAATTTTCCCACCATTTGAAAAAAATTGAAATTCACGCACTGCGAAACAGATGAAAGGAAGGAAAGCAAGGAAAGCACCAATGGAAGGGATCTTCAAATAGGAAAAAATTTCACCTATACTTTTGATCTCTACAACACTAAAAATGGTAAAAATGAATTTTACCGTCGGTAAAATGGTTTTATAAAATCCTGTTCCGGTGCGCTTGATGAACAACTGCATAAGGGCATACATGTTTAATGAGCACACCGATTATATATATATATACATGTACATGAACATGTGCATGTACATCTACATCTACATCTACATCTACACATACATACATACATACATACATACATACATACATACATACATACATA
>SNQJ01S0134468.1:750-25631 GCA_010110895.2 Picea sitchensis
CGTAATCCTATTACCAACCGCCATATGTCCCATTATACATACCTGTTACCCAATTAAAACACTCTGTGTGACCGTTAACCGCCTCGTCACCACCCCACACCATAACAGACACTATTGTACACCTTTAAACCTCGTTTCATCATCCTGTAATGCCATTTGTTGATACAAACACCGTGCACAACGCGCCAAAACAAGATGTCAAGCTAACTGCCGCAACCTCTCACCGTCAACAGGCGTTTTATCCCCGGGTAATCACAGTTCCGCCATTAATTTACCTTAAATCTCTGTCAATCATGGCCCCCAAGGCCAAATATGTTGATACATATGATAACTCGATCCTTCCTCCTCCTGTCGACCTGGACCACATACCTTTGGCGGATAAAGACTACAAAATCACAAAGTCAAGGTGCGAATTCAACTTATTCAAATTACACTCATGGATAAAAGACATATTTATGGACCAGAGCGATGAAATTGGACTCTGGGAGACCAATTTACCTTTGTATATGTTCCCCCAAGCTCACAATTTTCTCGAATTCTCCCTCAGATGCCAAGCGCGTTATTTTCCCAACCAAAGGTCTATTGTTTCCTCCTCTGGAAAAACCTTGTTCACAGTCACCTCTGAATCCATTGACCAGATATTGCAAATCCCAAGAAATGACTTAGCGATCTCGTTTTCCATTGAAGCCCTAAATGACATGTACCATAATCTCGCCTTCCCCCAAAGAGCCCAGATTTTTTAGATTTTTCTCCCTGAGGATGCTAAACCCAAGAAAAATCCCCCTTATTCATCTTCCATCTTCACTGTCAAAGCCAACCAGATGATTTAAATGCTTTGTTATCTACTAGGTTATTACTCGGATGAATGGGTAGATGAGCCTATCCTAGGTTTTCTATACATTTTCGCCACAGAAAAAAAGAGTATGAATTAAATTTAATTTCAGTCAATTTCTGGCTGATAACATTCATGATCAGCTTTTCAGGTTTCCAACTGAAGGAATGTTCAGATATTCCTCAATCCTGGTTATGTTCTTGTTTTTTCAGTCATATAGGTTTCCCTGTGCAATTCATAAATTAAACAAAGAAGGAAACCCATAGTCAGTGACCTCATGGACCTCATTGGTGAGGACAAATTCAACATAGTAGTACAACTTCAAGGACTTCATAGACCAGTTATTTCACCCAATTGTTTACATGATGAACAACAACATAGAGCCAAGAATCAATGAACAAATTTAGAGAATCCTGCACCTTTCTGATCTAGCTAAGACAGGGGATTGGTACTTATACCAAAACCACACAGAGATAAGAGTATATGGGTGTGAGTTGCCTCCTTACAGATTGTCCAAATACCTCCCAGTGAGGATTTTTGCACTAGAATACATAAGGCAGATGGTAAATTCAAATGACATCCACTTTGTTGCAGCAAAGAAGAAGCAACATCTCAGAATCAAGACTTAGACTGGCCCTTTCATCTGCAACAACAAATCAGCGGGAGAAGAAGCAAATAACCTCTTGAAATAGATGAGGTTTACTCTAAGTTCCACTTGGGCATGTTGTAACCTAGGTCTGCACCCTTTCCCCTGTTGGAAGATTGGTTGTTGTCATTGATGTCAACCCTAGTCATGGGTTTTGGACTGCAGGATTGATAAAGGTATTTGGACATGAAGGACAATGCACATGCATATACAACACCCATAAATGGATAGTATACATCATGTTGTTTCCGGTGGTATGTGGCACATCACGTGGATCCTCATGGTTGAGGAGAAATGAATTTTTGATCATGGATCCCCATGGTTGAGGAGAAATGACCCTTTGAAGACGACAAAGTTAATTGAAGAAGGAAGTACACGTTGGCCTGGAAGATAATTAAAGAAAAGAATTACAAAATAAGAAAGTCAGGTCAGCCCCATCGTTAAAAAAAGGAAGTGACAAATGGTATAAATAAACATCAATATACATTCATTTGATACAATTCTGAATTTAAGAGGAAATAAGAAGAAAGAAGGTCGGATTTCAAGGAGGACGGTCTTTCGTGATGTGTCTCTAAGGTATACATTTTCAGTCATTATACCCATTTTTGCTATAACTTTTTATAGAATGATTCAGATGGTGAAATCGCTTATGGCATTATGAAGACATATCATGTTCTCCTGCAACGTCTGTTCTTGATTTGCTATAATTATGGAGATACACCTAAGGAAGATATATTTGTAATCAAATTCCGGAGCTAGTCAATAAAAGGTGTTCGGTAAAACAATCATAACTTTTCATACATAATCCAAAATGAAGTGGGACCACTTCCATTGGAAAGAGTAATGACTGTAGTATTTTTGTGTAAGTTTCAGAATCAGATGTTAAATATTGAGAATGGGGCATGTTGTACAAGTTGGTCTTCTGAACGTAATTCATAATTGAATAAAGTCTACCATTCTTCTATATAACCTCTTTTTGGGGAGTATCCAAGGAGTGAAAATTGAGGAGTTTCAGAGAATACATTGGAGTAATATTATTCACAGGATCAGAGTACTCCAAGAATTCAAAAATTGCAGAAATTGAAGAAGTCTCTGGAAGCATTATCAGATTCTATATGATGATTGGTTGATGGTGATGATTTAATGTAAATTTTATTATCTCTCATATATTATTATTGGGTGGAAGTAAGGGGCGTTGGATGGAGGAGCAACCTCTGATATTGAGGATCAGAGTCTTCCCCGGGAGGCCATCCGTCTCTTTACATTTGGAAGCTGCAGCCACCTTTGGAAGTCATTACATTCCTTGAACAATAACTATTGATTATTTCTCTCTCATATCAGATAATGGTGTATTGTGGTGTATTTTGGTGTATTGGTGTGACTCTTGTACTATTGTTCATTTCTCATTGATATATAGTTGAATGGTTTAAGTATGTTGAAAAAGGTTTTAAATTGTACTTGGATATTGATTCACCCCTCCTCAAGATCAACAATTGGTATCGAGCGTTACCTTCAAGCATACTTAACCAATCGGAAGGAAGATCCGCGTAATAAAGAAAAAATTCCAAATGGATTCCACCATTTGATGGAAGGAATTTTGAATATTGGAAAATAGAATGGAAACTTACTTGAAAGTTTTTGGGGAAGATGTTTGGTTCTCGCCAGTTTCGTAATGCCAATGCTTTGAAGAAACCAAAGACTCCGCAGTCAAGGAAGCAAAAACAACAACCGGCGATAGATACCATCCCGATGGATTGACATTCAAGAAAATCCAAGGTGGGATCATGTGCATCAGCAAAATAGATTTGGGACAAGCTACAAGACCTTTATGCAAGGGAAGAAGCAAAGAAGAAGAAGAAGGCTGAAGAAGATTACAACATCTCTATTTCAAAGAAGAAAATGAGGTTTAGTTCTTTTGATTTAATCAGGAAGGAGTAGGACATGTTGAATTTGAATGTCCCCATACAAGGATTGGAAAGAGATGACAATGAAGAAGAAGAAAATCAGAAGTAGAAATGATTCAACAAGAAGATGAGAATCTTAAAAAATTGGAAGCATGTTGAGATTGAAAATAGCAAGCTCAAAGACAGGCATAGAAAACTAAGAAAGGAATTGGGTAGTTATGAAAAGACATTGTGTTTAAAGAAACAATTAGAAGACTTTCAAAACTAAGAGAAGAAACCATTATCTTGAAAACTCTACTTCAAGAAGCAAGAAGAATAGCATAAGTAAAGAAGGTCCAAATGATAAAGAAAGAAGAAGATTGTGAGAAACTTGAACAAGAAGTTGTTCCATTGAGGAAGAGCTTAAGAAACCTCAAGTGCCAAAGAATTAACACATCTTGATGCATGGGTGAAACTTCATACAAAAGAAGATGCAAAATACCAACAAGAAGGTTTAAGAAAGAGCTACAGACAGCTGATGAGAAGTGGACCATGATACCGTGAAAAGAAAGGAATGATTACAAAAGCCATGAATATCCAAGAAGACCTCCCACCTCCAGAAATCAAAGAAGCTCCAATCAAGATGAAGGAAACTGTAGAAGAGTAGATCATGAACCCGATGGACTACATCACAAAGAAGGTCACTTACTCCCAAGCATCAAAATTTCTTTCTTGAATATTGCTGGACATAAAGGAAATTAATTGCATCACCTAGGAACAAATAATGCTAAGAAACATGAATGGTGTAAAATGTAAGATATGGAAATAATCGTGTATTGTTCAACGGTTATAATTCATTTTACCCATTGATGGACAAAAATATTGTATGCTACAAATGCAATTATCTCATTCAAAACACTAGACTGCGTATATATGAATGAAGATGTCCCCATGCTAACCACAGTATGGAGAAGGGAAAAGATTCCAAACAATGAAGATTGTCAATGATATTTGACTGTCAAGAAACGTAAAGAAGAAGATGAAATGTACATAGACAAGGATGTTCTTCGCATACGACCTGGGATCAAGACAAATTCATCACTTGAAGAGAAAGGGTGGTACGTTGCATTTGAGATGACTCCATCTACCAAAAATATTCCTGAGAAGGTGTAGTAGAGCTTGGAAGAAAAAAATGTAAAAGCAAAGAATGTTCTATTGGCTGAAGACTTGAATCATAATCTACTCAAGCATTAGTAAATGTGTGATCAAGAATACACTCCTACGTTTGACTCCCAAAATGTAAAATCGAGAAAATAACTAAGGAAAATTGGCTGCAACTCCAACAAGAAGACCTAACAACAAAAATATACATCCTAGACATGAAGAAGAGAGAAGACAAAATCCACAGCAAAAGGATTCTATGGTAAGGAAGAAAATGTCCCAAAGACCAAAAAATATGATGAATTATTATTGAGTGCCACATGTTTAGGGGGAGCGTCCCCAAAGAAGAGAGTTACATTTTCCATTAAACTCGAGCAGCCCTAACTCGCCATTGATACAAGGGAAGAGAAATTGGGATCATGATGATGGGGCATGAGTACAATACTCAATGACAAAGGGGAGATTGTTGAAGCATTGGTTGTTGGTCATTGATGTCAACCCTAGTCATGGTTTTGGACCTAAGATTGATAAAGGTATTTGACATGAAGGATAATGCATTATGCATATACAACACCCATGAATGGATAGTATACATCATGTTGTTTTCTATGGTATGTGCACATCACGTGGATCTTCATGGTCGAGGAGAAATGAATTGACGAAGGACAAAGTGAATTGAAGAAGGAAGTACATGTAGGCCTCAAGATAATTAAAGAAAAGAATTACAAAATAAAAAGTGTCGCTGGCCCTAATGTTAAAAGGAAGGATATAAACGGTATAAATAAACATCATTATACATTCATTTGATACAAGTCAAATTTAAGAGGAAATAAGAAGAAAAGCATTGTCGGATTTCAAGGAGGATGAAGTCTTTTAGTGATGTGGTCTAAGGTATAAGAGCCAGTCATCTACCATTTTCTATAACATCTTTTATAGAATGATTCAGACAGAAATCACATGGCATTGAGAAGACATATCAAGGTACCGTAGGTAAAAACGCTCAGCCTCTTGATTCGTTATAACTATGGAGATACACTCTATGGAAGATAGGGTTTAGGACTGGTCACAAACCCTAAAGCTAGTCAATAAAAAGGTGTTCGGGTAAAACAAGCCATAACTTCTTCATACATCCAAATGAAGTGGGACCACTCCATTGGAAAAAGTAAGGACTCAGTGTCTGTGTACAAGTTTTAGAATCTGACAAATACTGAGCTGGGCATGCTGTACAAGTTGGGTCTTGAGACGAGATCTCGTAATTGAATAAAGTCTACCATTCTTTCTATAACCTTTTTTGGGAGGATTCAAGAGTGAAAATTGGAGGAGTTTTAGAGGAATACATTGAGTAATATTATCTACGTATATCGTGAGTACTCAGAGAATTAAAGAATTGCATAAATTA
Source organism: Picea sitchensis (assembly GCA_010110895.2). NCBI lineage: Eukaryota > Viridiplantae > Streptophyta > Pinopsida > Pinales > Pinaceae > Picea > Picea sitchensis. The sequence goes on from SNQJ01S0134468.1 coordinate 6,672, forward strand.
AAGAAGTCTCGTGAAGCATTATCAAGTTCTATGTATGATTGGTTGATGGTGATGATTTAATGTAAAGTTTCATTATCTCCCATATATTATTGCGGAAGGAAGGGAAGGGATGGAGAGTTAAACTCTCTCTTGATATTGGAGGATTAGACCTTCCTCTTGAGGTTTATCCCTCCCTTTACACTTGAAGTTGTAGCTACCTTTGGAAGTCATTACTTCCCTTGGAACAATAACTATTGATTATTTCTACATATTGTGCATGGTGTATTGTGGTGTATTAGTGTAACCTTATACCATTGTTCATTGCTCATTGGATATAGTTGAATGGTTTAAGCATAAGTTGAAAAGGTTTTAAATTGTATTTGAAACTGATTCACCCCTCTCTATCAACAACCTCTCCTCTCTCATTTACCTATGCCTTAATCAATTTTTCCTCTTCGCTGATAAATTTGGTTTCCCATTTGTTCAATAACTTGGTTTTCTTTGTTGGTTTGCTTGGCTAATTCTTTTGAGCAACGTTTTTCTTGTTTCATGAAGGATAACTACATGTCATATTTGGTTCTAACGTTGTCATGTTTCTTCATTGATTGAGCTCACAAAGAAGCTCTAATTCGCTTTCCATTTCATGTACTGTGAGTTCAGTGGGACAAAACGCAAAGAATTCAGAAATACCTGGCCTTTGGGCCTTGATTGTCAAAATGGACAGGGTAATTTTCAACGGTAAAGATCCAATAAGCCATCAAATCAATGGCTCATCCATTCGGGGTCCGTAATCGCGACGGGTTTAATAGGCGCTAGGAAAGTCACCCATGACTTCGCATTCGAAAGGTCCAACTTGTCATTAGCCATCACGGGCGTGGAACTCGGCATTTAATGCGTTAAACAACATGGCTTAAGCCCAAGTTAATTAGCGATAAGCATTGGCTAATCACTTCACGAGATCATCACTTAGGTATATTTTGATTCTTTACATCCTTTAAACTTAACCGGTGTTGTAGTCCCGGCGACATCGGCCGCCAATACACTTCTCGGGCCCGCATTTCACGGAGATTTACACACTTTGCATTCAAGAGCTCAACTCGGCGTCAGTAACGGTGAGACCTGCCATCACATTCGAGCTCCGGTGACCACAGGAGAACTTCATGTTTCACAATCTGTACCTGGCTCCGGTGTCGAAGCACGGGTAACCACAAGAGATACAAGTGGCACCTATCGTCATGACATGTGGCACTCTATTCTGTGTCATTTGGTTGCGCTTATATTCGCCTATTTCCATCGGGATAATTTCACAATTCTTTTCTTTTCCATCACACATCGCGAATATGGACATCCGCCGCCATGTCGATTCCTAGAGATCATCCTTCTGCATTTTCAAGCACAACATCTTCTTGTAAGCTCCAACTCCAAAGTGTCAGTAACAAGAGATTGCTACTGCCACTTCAGATATTCATGTTCACGCTCAAAAATATCTCTCGGTTTAAGAAATTTGCACCATCTCTAAGTATGGCTAGGAGGTTCTATTATGGAAAACATATAGAAACTTTAGCAGGGGGGCTAAAATAGTAGGGTTACCTAGATCACAAATTGTGACACGATCAAAAATCGACGCATCATACCTCTTCATTGCGTGGACGGAAATGCTCTAACACATCTTTTCCATAATGGGTCCTACAATTGAAACCATGGTATATCTTATGAGGTATGTGGCAATTTGTGGTAGATTGAGGGGGTCAGAGCGGTGTGGACCCAAAAAACTCTCAACAACTTCCTCGCGAATCAACAATGGTTTATATGATGTCGTCAAATTAATGCCACCGGGAAATTTTCACCAAGTATCTAGTTGTCTCCAAGTATTCGCAACAAGATGCATGCACACCATGATCAATTTAACTCAACTCGCCACTTCAAATCGCCGCCACAATTACAGCTTCATCCAAAGGTAGCGCATTAGTTCAGCTTAGAGACAGAGCAGCTTTAGTTAATCAATTCCGTAACCGCTAGATTAAGTTAATAAGTGGTCTTCTACGTGTGATAAGAACCACTCTTTGATTAATTCAAGAGTGAAGTATACATTGTTGTACTCAGCCAGTGTTTTTAGCCAAGTTAATAAGTTGTTCCTACAATTGTTAATGTAGAGTTAAGTCTCACTCCCAAATGGACGAGAGCCTTTGAAACTCTGATAAATATGTAGTTTCTGTATGTTTTGGGGTTGGAGTTTTGGAGAAAGATAGCAATACATCGACCGTTGGACCCGTTTTATGCATGTATTAAAGCTCTCTACCTTGTGAATATACTCTTGATTACAATGTTTCATTCAAATCTTCATGTGTTTTATCTTATCTTGAATGTAGTTTTTATTTGTGCAAAGTACATTTCATTTCTCGGCTATTGTATAATCCTATTCTATTGATATGCAACCTGTGAAAATAGTTAATGCTTGGTGAAGATTTGTTTTTATCGCAACCCCATCTGAAAGTAATCAGAAAGTTTTGGATACATGTTTAATGTCTTGAATGATACTTTAAGTATTAAACTTCTTGCCGCAGATATTCATTGAGTGGTTTGTCGCTTCCTTTGTTTTTATTATTTCACTTGTCCTTCATTAGTTTTCCACCACCAAGGAGGACCCTCATCCTTATCATAATCTGACCCAACCATGCTCTTGTCTTGGTGAAACAACCCTCTAACTAACCAACAAAAATTAAGAAAATCAACTATTCTAAACTTGAGGTGGCCTAGCTTTTCCTTTTAGCAATCAGGTGCAGACCTTAGTACCAACATTCCTAGCCGCTGTTGCTGAGGAACTGAGTAACAAAATATCTTTCCATGGGAACCCATACAACGCATCAAATCTAGTTTCTTTGATGGTGAACAAAGCTAGACACACATATGACTCCAATCTTTCACTTGGAGACTACACAAATAATAAAGACTCCACCGGAGAGGAGCCTAACCAATAGAAAATGAAAAGGTGGAAGGGGAAGACTAGGTACCAAGCCATCAGTTTTTTCAAAGAGTCTACATTTTTCTTCATCACCATTCCTCTTTTCCCTTTATGCGGTGAAAAGAATTCTATTTTATGTTTTGTTTACTCATATGATTATAAGCCTATAGTGGTAAATCCATCCATGAGAAATGGCATGATCCGGCCTTGCATTATTGTTATTTGTATCATTTTTTAATTTCAACCCACCAACCATGATGTTGATAATATCCAGACTTCTCAGATCATGACCAGTCATGTAAGCCCGTGAATAATAAATCCGATTCACCACTTATTGAAATCATTGCTCCACCTTGTAATCAACTTACCAAGATTCAGTCTAGGATCAATAAGTATTACAAACCCCTGAAGTTACCACTTATCCTTCATGCCTATCCTCCCAATTTTATTGATTACCTTCCTCTATTCAATGGAGGAGACCATGTTGCAAATAAGAAGAATATTGATTCACATTGATAATGAATATGAGACATCACTTGAAGATTCATTAGTTCATGGACCTTTTCTTATGGTGAATGTGTTTTTGACGTGACAAAGAGAAAAAATCCTTTGAAAAATACCTTTCAGAGTTCTACGTCTTGAGAATGGAGAAGGATGAAGCTGTTATTGTATTTAATAGAAGGTTTCATAATTTTTATCTTAATATGCCCATGGAAATTCAACCCACTGAAGTTTCTCCCATGGTCCAAGATAAATTGTTGGAAGATTGGTCGTTGTCATTGATGTCAACCCTAGTCATGTGGTTTTGGACCAAGATTGATAAAGGCATTTGGACATGAAGGACAATGTGACATGCATATACAACACCCATGAATGGATATATACATCATGTTGTTCGGTATGTGGCACACGTGGATCCTCATGGTTGAGGAGAAATGAATCTTTGAAGATGACAAAGGAATTGAAGAAGGAAGTACATGTAACTCAAGATAATTAAAGAAAAGAATTACAAAATAAGAGTGTCAGGTCGGCCCTAATGCTTAAAGCAGCTACATAAATGTATAAATAAACATCATTATACATTCCATTTGATACAAGCCGAATTTTATAGGAAATAAGAAGTAAAGAAGGTCAAATTTAAAGGAAGGATGACGTCTTTTAAAGATGTGTTCTGTTGCATGTTATTTCAGGTCATCTTACCATTTTGCTATAACTTTTTATAGAATGATTCAAAATGGGAAATCTATGGTATTGAGAATATATATCAAGTTACCTGTGGTAAAAGTTTCAGCCTTGATTCGCTATAATTATGGAGAGATATTATGTGGAAGATAGGGTTTCAGGATCAGTCCCCGGAAGGCCTGTCAAACAGGTGTTCTTTGTAAAACAGTCATAAATCTTTCATCGAGAATCCAAATGAAGTGTAATAAATTTCATTGGAAAGAGTACCTATTGTAGTTTCGTGTGTGGGAGTTTCAGAATATGATTATTGAGCTGAGGGTATTTCTTTTGCAAGTTCACTCAATAGACCGTAATTGAATAAAGTCTTACCATTCTTTCTATAACCTCTTTGGGGAGGATTCAAGGAGTGAAAATTGAGGAGTTTTAAAGAATACATTGAGTAATATTATCTACGTGATCAAAAGTACTCCAAGAATTGAAGAATTGTAGAAATTGAAGGTTCTCGTAGCATTATCGTGTTCCCATGTAAGGATTGGTTGATGGTCATGATTTAAATTAAAGTTTTATTATCTCTCATATAATTTTTGGGTGGAAGGAAGGGGTAAGGATGAGAGTTCAAATCTCTTGATATTGGAGGATTGTATCTCCTTGAGGTTTATCCATCCCTTTACATTTGGAAGTTGTAGCTACCTTTGAAGTCATTTCCCTGAACAATAACTACGACGTATTTCATATATCAGTGTATGGTGTACAGGTGTATTGGTGTAACTCTTATACTATTGTTCATTGCTCATTGGATATAGTTGAATGGTTTAAGTATAAATTGAAAAAGGTTTTAAATTGTACTTGATATTGATTCACCCCCCTCTCAGTATCAACACAACACCTTGATCTGGTTCTTTTTCTCAGAGAGAGAAGGTCATCATCATTGCAGCAGATGTTCATTAATGCAGAGGAGATTGAGGACAACATATGAGCTTGTGGAAGGCTCTTAAATCGAGTTTGGGATGGAAATTTGGAACATGAACGAGTTTATGAGCAACATAAATCATATTTGGATACAGAGGAATCCAAGGAAGGATATGGACAATGAAAATCTGATACGGGTACTTATTTTTAGCATACTAATGCACCACTTTTAGATTTTTATTCATCCTCGGATCCTGAAGCTAATAAATCATTTTTTTCTATTCTTGGCACTAAGTATATTGATGATTATCACAAATATGGATTTACATGTATAGGTGAACCTTTTCTTAGTTATGAGCAGAGGGATGAGTTTGATAATGATGACTTTCATGAAGTTTTTGCAGAGAGCAATGATCAATTTTCTAAACAACAAGCTACTTTCCCTCAACATCTAACTATAAATATCGGGGATCAACTCACATTCTTGACTTACGATGACTTTCAAAATCACATGTGTTTAAATTTTGGTCAAGAAATATAGGAGGAGCTACGGGAGCAGTTGAACATGTTTTCTTCCTCATCAAATGATGCCCTCACTACACCAATTGTTCCTGCTCCTGGAATAAAAGGAAGTAATTGATTGCCCTCCGATTTTTATGATGTATTTGCTTTGAAAGTTGTTGAAGACATTTATGTACGAGAAAATAATCAATAGCTACAAGGTAAACATGTTGCTCAAATATTTTATGAAGATCTGCATGCTTGTGACATCATAACTGTAGATGTCAACAACAATACTATAGATGCATTTGCCATTGCCTTGAATGCTTCTAGTAGCGATGAAATTGCCACTCTAAACTTGGGAGAAATTGACATCGGAAACAGATTGCAACATTTTCCCATTCCATTTTTGGGTTTCGAAAATGAGGATGTCGACGTTTCTACGGAAGCAAATTTTTCATAAGGCAGTATGTTCATTTGGAGTAGAAAGAACATGAGTTTACTATCAATACAGAGGTAACTAGTCATGATTTTTATGATCCGGTGTCTGCATACTTAGAGGATTATATCAGTTTTAATACTCTATCATGGTTTCACTCCAAGTGTGGAGTTAGTTTTCAGAGCAAGTTGTCATTCCATTTTTGAATTTTTATTTTCACAAAGCAGGTTCAAGAAATCCAGTTAGTAGATCAATTGCTTGAATGGTTACTATGGAAATCTGCTTATACTTGAGTAGAAAGTTTCAACAAATTAGGATTAGGAGAATAAGCTCATAGTTCGAGCATTTAATTTTTAGTTCGCAGATTGTTTTCAGTGTGTTGGTTTTCAGTAGCCTGTCTGAATAAGAGACTCCATAGCCCAACAGAGGCACGAGGGTTTAGCTGTAGTTTCAAATTTCAATAAAGACTCCATAGCCCAACAAGGCACTGGGGTTAGCTTCAGTGTTAATTTTTAGAGATGTGTGGTTGAAGGACAGTGGCAGAGATACATGGCATGCAGACAGAACAGAGGTAAGAAAAGGAAGGTGGGAGCAAGTTATTAAATTCAAAGGCACTGATCTGTTGTTCTTAACACCTCACAGGGAAGTGTTATCCCCGGTTAGAGCCAATGTTGTAACCTAGGTCTGCACCCCTGCCCCTCCTCTCTCATTTCCCTATGCCTTAATCAATTTTTCCTCTTCTGGTTGATAAAGTTGGTTTCCCATTTATTCAATAACTTGATTTTCTTTGTTGGCTTGCTTGACTGATTCTTTACGCAGAGTTTTTCTTGTTTCGTGAAGGATAATTACATGTCGTATTTGGTTTGAAATGCTTGTCATCATGTTTTCCATTGATTGAGATCACAACGGGTCGACCAAGCCTTTTCGTATGCACAGGAAACGCCCATGGACAAAACGCAGCAATTTAGAGCGGTCATTTTCGAGCCTGGATTGTCAAAACGGACAGGGTAATTTTCAACGGTAAAGATCCAATAGGTCGATCAGATCAAGGGCTCTCGTCCATTCGGGGGTCTAGAATGGCGAGGGCTTTAACATAAGGCGTTAGGAAAGTCACTCCACGACTTTGGTGTTTGAGTGTCTGAACTTGTCATTGTTTCGATCACCGAAATCCTGAAGTATTTAATGTTAAACACGACTTAAGCCTGAGTTAATTAGTGATAAGAACTGGCTAATCACTTTGCAATATCATCACTTCGGGAGATTTTCATGCTTTACATCCAGAAACTCCTGTACGCTGAAGTGTCGAACTTTCGAAGTGACGTTAGGCCACCACGTTACTTTGGGCCCGTACTACTTTGGGAGATTTCCATACACTTTGCATTCAAAAGCTCCCAAACTCCGAAGTACCGAAGTAACGAGAGACTGTCACGTCACTCTGGGCCCGTACTACTCCGGGGGAACTTCATGCTTCACAATTCAAAACTCCCGAATCCTGAAGTATCGAAACACGTGGAAACCATCAGTTGAGACACGTGGCACACTCATCAGTCATGACATGTGGCACTCATTCCAGGTCATTTGGTTGCGTCATTCGCCCATTTCAATGTGACATATGTCACCCTTCTTTCCATGACACGTGAACAATATGACATATGTCCGCCACGTCAAATTCAGGACATCATCCTTCGGGGGATTTCCAAGCACAACATTCAGAAGCTCCCGAACTCCGAAGTGTCGAAGTAACGAGAGACTGCCACATCACTTCGGGAGATATTCATGCTCTGCATTCAAAAGATCTCGAGCTCTAAGAAATTTGCGCCATCGCTAAGTATGGCTAGGGAGGTTCTAATATGGCAGACGGATAGAAACTTTAGCAGGGTCGCTAAAATAGCAGGGTTACCCAGATCACAGATTGTGACAAGATTGATTGTCACACTTCATTGTGGGGACGGAAAATGCTCGAACGTTAATTTTCCAGAGCAGTCCCGCAATTGAAACCATGGTATAGCTTATGAGGTATGTGGTAGCTTGTGGTGGATTGAGGGGGTCAGATCCGTGTGGACCTAAACCACCCTCAACAACTTCCGCAATCACGTGATTATATGACGTCACGTCACCACGTCACTCCGGGAGATTTTCACGCTGCATATCTAGTTGTCTCCAGTGGCCTAAAACAACGCGCGTGCACACCATGATCAATGCAGATCTCAGCTCTATCACTTCGAATCAGTTTATGCCACAATTACAGTTCATCCAGCGCATGCATCAATTCAGTCTCAGATACAGTAGCAGTTTTTAGTTAATCAATTCCATAACCGTTTTAGATTAAATTAATAAGTGGTCTTCTATGTGTGATAATAACCACTCTTTTGATTAAGTTAAGAGTGAAGTATACATTGTTGTACTCTAGTAGTGTTTTAGTCAAGTTAATAAGTTGTTCTACAATTGTTAATGTAGAGTTAAGTCTCAGTCCTAGATGGACGAGAACCTCTGCAACTCTGATAAATATGCAGTTTATGTATGTTTTAGGGTCGGAGTTATTGGAAAAACATAGCAATACATCAGATTGGTTGGACCCGTTCTATGCATGGATTAAAGCTCTATACCTGGTGAATATACTCTTGATGACAATGTTTCGTTCAAATTTTCATGTGTTTTTATCTTATCTTGAATGCAGTTTTTTATTTGTGCAAAGTACATTTCATTTCCTTCAGCTAATGTATAACTTGTCTTTATTGATATGCAACCTGTGAAAACATGTAATGCTTGGTGAAGATTTGTTTTTTATTGCAACCTGAGGGAGTAATTGTGTTTTTGATACATGTTTAATGTCTTGAAATGATATTTTAAGTATTAAACTTATTGCAGCAGATTATTCATTGAGTGGTTTGATGTTTCCCTTTGTTTTTTTATTTCACTTGTCTATCATTAGTCTTCCACTAGCCAAGGAGGATCTTCATCCTCATCATCTTCCGACCCAACCATGCTCATGTCTTGGTAGAACCAACCCTCCAACTAACCAACAAAAATTAAGAAAATCAATTATTCTAAACTTGAGGTGGCCTAGCTTTGCCCTTTAGCAGTCAGGTGCAAACCATAGGACCAACATGGCATATGACCCATTTGGTGTCATCTCTGAACTCAGATTCAAACAAAGAAGTACTCCTTATGGTCACACACAGAAGCCAGAGGTGGAGAAATATATGATCCAGACAGAGTGGCAAGAGAACAGATTACTAGAAACAGAAGAATAACCTGCCCCTGTCACTGCTTCACATACCTACACACCTCAAAATCAAACAGAGAAGAGAGCAAGAAAGGAGGTTTCTCCTTCAATCATAGAGGTATCAGTCGAGGACTTCCAAGTTTACAGAAAGAGGGCCAAGACTAGTCAAGCACCAGATTTTCTCAAGGAAGGAGAAATGCAGTCCACCATAGTTTTTGAGGGACCCCACTCTTCATCCTACTAAGACAGTCAATTTATAGTGTCTACATCATCACCAGCATCTCAAAGACACCAAGATACTACTATGACAGGTGAATCAACTCATGGTCAAACAGAGTCAAACATTTTTGACAGGTATAAACAGATCAAGCAAAGAAATGAGCTCTTCAATAGCAGCACCTATGCTCAGTTCTGGAAGCAGACCTCTGCTTCTCAACACAGACTATTGTTAGTCTTTGACACGGAAAGAGGAAGAATGCAAATGGCCTTCTTACAAGCACAAGTTCCCCATCCTAAAATAATTGCAAACTATAGGAAGACTACCTTTGAGTTTGATGTAAAGGATGTCCATCCAGTGGACCAGATGGATATACATAGGCATACAAGAGAGATGATATTCTCTACCTTGAGAAATACCTCAATGATTGCTTCAAAGTTGCAGGTATCCCTGAACAATATTCTGTCCCAATTAAAGCTGGAGAAAATCTCTTCTTTATCCAAGGACAACAAAATCAAATCATTAGAAGAATTGGTGCTAAAGATTGGGTATGACCCAACAAATGTCAAGGAAGCAGAGGAATTGTTAAAAAGGAATAATGTTGATATAGCATCTCTGAAAAAGCAGCTAAAGCTTCCAGCTACAGGAGATTCACAAGCCAAAGAAGTGGCTGAGACTGAAGGTCACAAAGAAGAAATGTTGAAGCTAATCATGGAACATAATGCATAAATAGGAGAAATGGAAGAAGAAATGGATAAGTTGATAAAAGAAAAGGAACACAATGTGTAGATGGTCGTGATCCCATTGGAGGGAGTCCCTCTGACAGGAATCAGAATAGCAGAAGCATCCACATCAGCTATCCCAGTACAAGTTTCAGATGCGTCTCACAAACTTGTAAAATCCATGGAAGACATGTCCATCCAAGGGGAAGAGATCAGAAAACTAGAGGAAGAGGTAAAGAACTTGCAGCAGTTGAAGTCAATGCTCCAGGCCAGTCACTAGGTAGAGATGCATAAGTCTCAAAGGTTTAGTAAACATTTACAACAATTAGAGAAAGAGACGCCCATGGCAAAAACCTTAGCCCAAGCTAAGAAAAATATTTGGGTAGATATCAGCAAGTCAATGTCAGAAATTTGACCATCCATACAGATCATATTTGAACAACATGATTTAGTACAGAAATCCAGAGAAGCAATTGAGATCATCAAGGAAGAGTTAGGAGAAACACCCACAGAGGCCAGTGAACTCATCAAATTTCTAAACTCCAAAAACAAGCAGGAGTTAGAAGAATTAGAAATTGAGGACAGAACAAAGACCATCCTTGAGATAAAGAAGGTCCTAACCAAGAAAGGATTGATGTTGCAGCTGGAAGAAAAATCTCAAGTGATGGACATAGGGGTGCAGAGATTTTTCAGTAAGTTTGAGGTGCTACACACGAGAGGGCTTCCTGGATTGTTAGTACTTAATGACAAATTGATCACTATGTCTAATTACAAACAGAAAATGAGTGCAGTGGCAAAGGACAATTCAAAGTTTGCAAGGATACAGGGAAGCATTACCAGTAAAGATTTTCTAGAGACACTACAATTGGACTTGAATATTCAGCATGAGATTAAGCATATCTTCATCATTAAGCCTACCTTTGCCAAGTATACTGAAATGGATGAGATATACAGGAAATTACTCAAGATTTCTATACCAGGTAAAAAGAGGTGGGTAGATCTATGCGCACTACTTGAGTAGAGACAATTTTGGTGTTCTAGTCAGCATGGAGCAACCAACCAAAGTCAAAGAGATGAGTCACCAACCACTTCCATCAAATCAGCACAAAGGATCCGAGCAAATCAACAAATCCATGTATTTTGTATTTTAGAGATCTAGTTAGTTAGATATTCCTCCATAATATCCTAGTCATTTATGACAGGATCTAATGTAAATAGTTTTATAAATATTTCTCTCTTCGAAGTATTCTGGGTTGATTTTTGTACCCATGAGCTATTGTGTAATTTCTCAAAGGATCGACCAGTAATAAAAGAGGCTTATTCACAGGATTCTTGTGTCAGATTGTTGGTGATGTGATTTCCTTGTTTGTCAAATGTCTTTTCATTCTCTGTGATCATTGCATGTTTTTCTAAATTCTAATCATTAAAAGAAAGTCTAAAGAACATAATTTATTTCATTATACTCTATATCTGATTTTTTAATGATCTTCATGTTGTTCATCTGAAACTGAATGAAGGAATTCTTAACTGCTCCTCTGCTTAGTGGACTTTCCCCTCTTTTCCCTCTTATTCATTCCATTTAATCTAAATAGATCTAGCAGTGTTACTACCCTACCCTCTGGAGACGACCTCCTAAAAATCTGAAATGGATCCTCATCTTTAAATACAGAGCCCGTAGCCCAATGTAAATTTAAGCATTCTTTAAGCCAATTATTTCAAGCAAACAAACAAAATTCGAATTGTCGTAACTAACCTATTATTTTAAAACTCAAACAAATCTAAATCCTACAGAGAGATCCCTCTCTGAAGCTGGTGGGGTTATATCCCAACTTCAAAAGTGGTTTGGTAGTTACCTCTATCTTTTCTTCTACAACCTCTGGAAATTACAGAGTGATAACAGGTCCACATACGTCTGAATGCATGATGTCCAAAACTCCTTTGGCTTTGCTATCGCTACCGGGAAAGGAGTGCTTCACATTCTTGCCTTGTGCACATCCTTTGCACACACCATCTGGTTCTGCTTGGATTTTTGGAAGACCTGTCACCATTTTTCTCACAACCGGAAGAGCTTTGTAGTGTAGGTGAGAAAATATCCTATGCCATAGTTCAATGGGATTCACAATATCATGAACCATTGCAGAGTTTGAATGTCCTTTTAATTTGGAGAGTCCTTCTTTTTCAACTCCAATCACTATTGCATCATCAAGGGTCTTCCCTCTAGGCCACATAAGAAGTTGACCGTCAATAAATGCTACTTTAAATCCTTTCTTGTCCAATGATGAAATTGAGAGAAGATTCTTCTTTAAACCTGGAACATAGAGAACTTCCTTCATCTTCATTGGCTTGCCTGAGTTTAACTTGTAGGATGCTTCTCCAACACCTTTGATTGGATACTAATGGTCATCACCCAATTTCACCTTGTGAGGTGAATCTTTATGAATAAGTTTAGATAAGGAGTCTCCATAGCATGTCTTGTGCTTGGAAGTACCACTGTCTATCAACCAAGTGTCACTTCCATGAGTAACAGTACTTGTGAGGGCTGAGATAGGAACATAATCCTCATCACTTGATTCATCTTGCTTTGCAACCTTCTTGGGAGGCTCATCATCTTCAGCTGTGTGAGCTTGATGCCTCTTACTTTCGTTCTTATTCTTAATTTCCATAATGAGGGGGCAATCCCTAACAAAGTGTCCCAATTCATGACAACAGTAACATCTAATCTTTGAGTTATATCTTTGATCCATCTTAAACTTCTTAGGTAAAGAATGGTCCTTCTTGTTCTTTACTTTCCTGGTGTGGGAAGCTAGGGCTTGATCTTCATCTACCATCTTTTCTTCTCTTGTAGTTGTCCTAGCTTCTTCTTGGTGACAATCTTCCCAAAGCCTACTGAACTTGGGAAGCTTCTTTCTTAACCAAATTCCTTGGATGAATGCATCCCATGACCTTGAGAGGCCATTCAAGGTAGTCATCACCATCTCTTCTCCTTCTAATGCATCACCAATGGCTTCTATTTGCTCCTAGATTTGATTCACACTTGAGAAGTAAGAGTGAATGGTTTATGAGTTCTGCATTTTCACATTCTTCAACTGAGATCTCAGAGTCATTCTTCAATTTATGTTGCTTCCCTCAAATAGACGAGTTAAGGTGTCCATCAGTTGCTTTGAAGAAGATAATGATGATACATGATGGATAAGGTGGTCCTTAATGGAGTCTGCAATAATCAATTTTGCTCTCACTATGTCCTTCTTATATTTTTCCTTAGATTCATCCCCTCGAGGTTCTTGAACCTCTTCTATAATGAACTTATCTAGTTCATGTTCTTCAAGAAGGAGGGTTACTCTATACTTCCAGGCCCTGAAGTTATCAACTCCATCTAGCTTCTCATTAATCTTTGTTCTAGTAGTTATCCTGTCTGGGACCACACAAAAATATGACCAAATTGAAATACTAAACTTACCAATAGGTGTGCTCTTCTAAGGAGAGTTGCTTGGTGGTCTTCCTTTGTAAAAATTCCCCAGAAACTGGAAAAATGTCAACCTTAGGGTTTGGGTGAAACCCTAACTGCAGTAGCTGCAAATTGGAAAAATGGTCCACTAGAAAAGTGCTCTAGGCTAGGGAGAACCTTCTGATGGTCTTGGTTTGTCTGGCAATTATCTCTAAACTAAAAATGGATCCCTTTTAGGCTTATAGATCTACAACTGGCTTCTATTCAGGCCTGCTCTGATACCATTTTAGAATTTTAAATTTTCTAGTTACACAATTACAATTACTTAATCCAATAGCAATTGTAGTAGGATCATTGAAAGATAGACAATCACATGTACAATAGAACACAAATATTATCCTGGGAAACCCTCGTGGGGGAGAAAATCCAGTAACCAAAATCCTTAATATAGATTCCTTCAACTAGTACAATGATGCGCTATAGCTCTCCAAGAAAGACCCAGACCAAAACACCAAAAGAACCAGTCTCCAAGACTTGTGTGCTAGACCTTCTTATGCACTCCAAGATGCACAAGAGAAGTGTGTGAGTGTGTGTCCAAATGAGAGGAACTTGTCCTCTATTTACACACAATAGTGTCTCTTGAAGAGACATGACTCTTGACCTAACTAACCCATAAAACAAGGTCGAATAGCCACAATGGGGTTTTTACAATTACAAGCAAAATACTAATAATATAATAATTTATGTTGAGTCGACTTGTACAATATAATTATAATAACCTTTTAAAGGTTTGAATAAAACAAATATAAAAGAATATCTTCTGTAGTTACACCAAAAATATTAACAATCGGTGCCTCGGTGGACTAGTACATGGTTTTGGGGCTTGTACCTTACCCGCTATAAGTTGAAACCTCTATATTAACCAGTGGGAAATAGTTGTCATTAGATTGACGGGGAGGTTGATCGACGGTTGTTCAATTTCCATTGCAGATCAAGAAATAGAAAGGCATATGTAAATGTGGCGTAAACATATGCGGTGGGTTAAGCTTCCAGGGAAGCCTTCCACTTCCTTTTCATTAGCATTCTTTTGAGTCGAGGAGGTCACCCCACATGCGGGTGATTTCAGGGTGACGAGGATGCCAACGTACCTGGATGACGATACATGTCAACATTTGATTCGTCGGCGGGTCAAGTCTGGGCCCCTATCGACCTCAAACCCTTGAACATGTGCTTTCAACCTTAACTGTTGGATTAAAATACTGAGAGATCTTGGTCGTAGATCCTTGTAGTAAGCTTATGAGGGATTTTAACTCCCGAGTGCCACACTGGGGCATGGATCCGCGAAAAGGCTATGTCATATCCCTTGACCCCTAGAATATTTCGAAGTCTTCCTTCCCTCACGTCATCTCGGTAGCCCGATGAGTATGGTTGGTTGGTTCCCCAGTGGGGCATGGTTCCAAGAAGGGTTCCAACCCTCCCTTGTTAGCTTGCGAGTGGAGGAGGGCATGTGTCATTGACGTCAGATGACGTAGTAAATCCAATGCATCTTGGATAGGTGTCAACACCCGGTTTGATGATCTTTGTGTTCGGTGATGATGTTTCATTTAGTGAATAGTCAACATGTCAAGTGGATATCATGCCATGTGTCTAAGAGATTTGGTGTCTAGCATAATGTCCTATATTGAGTCACGTGCACCACCTGTCAAGCTACGTGGCAGGTTGTGACAGGGCCTCATGTTCAAGGTGCCAGTTAGGCCACTAGATCGGGAATTTGAGGTTTGAGTGTGTAAGTTATACCCTGGTGGGTTGGTGCCCCAGTAGTCATGCATCAAACTGGGTGGCAAGACACGTCAGGGTCACGTGTTTGAGGTGTTATCTAAGCCCCAAGATCGGGCGCTTAGCGTTGCAAAGTGTAAATTTACCCGGGGCCTGGTGCCTCATTGGGATGACATCCACAGTGGGAAAGTGCCCCAATAGGCCGACATCTCGGTGGGCCGACACCCCCAGTGGGCTGAGGGTCTTAATGGGTCATAGTCACGTCGACAGCCATGTCAAAGACGGATGGAGCCTCGTAGGATCATACTGATGATGTGGAGCTATGTGGAGGTGATATGTAAAATGTCGTGGATATTCCACTGGAACAATTTGTCACAACAAATCTAACAAATAATTGGAATCTTCATTATTAAGGTTATTTTTCCTTTGGATTTCCAAAATATTTAGTTACCGATTTTTTTGCTTATGCATGAAATAGATAAAATGTGGAAAATAAAGAACAATAAAATACAATCACACCGTCAACAAATAAATACAAGATATGACATGGGAAACCCAATACGGGAGAAAACCCAGCTAAAAGATGAGACTGTTATGCTCTCTTTTCTTTGGTATAGAAATGATGCAAGTACAAAGAAAGAGGCACTCTTTGTGGAGTTTCCTTTGACATGTGGCCTGTATGGCTGCTACACAATCTCTTCTCCTAGGTTACACTCACAGAATACCACTCTATGATGTTTTTCTCATCTATGGAACAAGATATAATGCAAAAGAATCGAACCCCTTCTCCTCTTAGTGGCATGATATTTAACATAGCCCAATAGCCATCTAGGGGTAGGCTTTTGACTTCCTCAACCCTCAATTATGATAGTGTTTTGGACCTTCTAGAATTTTCTTGAAATTACATTTCTGGCTAGCCCCGTATGCGTCAATAACGGGGGATGACATGGCATCCTCTTATACCATGGTGGTCAACACGATAAGTCAACTTGCGGGAGGCATAACTTTAACATACAAGCTTTGATTGACGTGAGTTTTGCACTGTTGGAAAGGTCTTGATGTGTCGAATAGTGTCACAGGGTCCTCCTTATAATCGAAAATTTTTAACCCCAAAAAATGTCATTTGATGCCTCAAAATGGCCCAGAAAGGTTTTAGACCCCAATTTTCCAAACTCGGACCTATCACTAAAATGGCCCTGCAAGCTTATTCCTCCAATATTTCCACTCTGAAAGGATGACAAACAATATAATGATATGATTCATATCATACCTCCCCATTTAAGGAGGCTTTTGGTCCCCATAAGCTTCACTAAATCAGGTGAGGAAATTTTTCCTCTACCTTCTCCCTGGAGTACCACTTTGCTTTGCCTGGAAGTTGTCCTTTCAACCCAATCTGCTAAAGGTCATCTGTCTTGTAGTTCTAAAATGATTCTGCAAAGTTGTGTCCTCTGCTAACTCTGCCTGAGCATCTAGTGCTAAGTCCTCTATGTAAGGTAGGACCTGCTCCTCCTCCTTATCCAACATGGAAGGCTCATAGAGTTTGAGATTTTGCACATTCACTACTGAGTAAATCTGCATGTATGGGGGTAGACTAAGTCTGTAGGCCTTATCTCCCACCTTTTCCAATACCTCAAAAGGACCATACCATAGAGCCTTGATCTTTTTACCAGGAACATGTAGCATTTCCTTATTTAGTTGTAACCATACTCTGTCTCCCACTCTAAATGTTTTCTTTATTTTGTGTTGGTCATGTCTAGCATTGTACTTTTCCCATGACTTTTTCAATGTCTTTTGTACTTGCAAATGGATCTGCCTAATCATCTCAACATATTTTTTTGCTTTTAATGCATATCATGTGAGGTCCTCCCTCACTCCTACTTGCTATCCATATATAACATCTAAAGGTGAAGGTGGCAAATACCCAAAACAAGTTTCGAAAAGGTGACTTACTAGTATATAGATCATATTTTCATCCCAAGCCTTCAGATGCTTCTAATTGTAACCTCTCAAAAGCTGCACTGGAGTCATGTTGACTTCTTATGTCTTCCAATCTATCTGTGGATGGAATGTTGTAGACCTCTTCAACTTAGTGTCCATATTCTCCCACAATGTAGTCCAAAATGCACTAAGAAATATGGTATCCCTATCTGAGATGATTCTCTTTGGTATCCCAAAGTGCTCCCAGACCTATTCAAAGAACTTATTTGTTGCTTCTTGACCATTGATGGTCTTTTAAAAAGGCATGAGAATACACATTTTGTTGAACCTCTCAACTACCACAAATAGATAGTCATGTCCCTTCATGTTTATTGGAAAACCTCCCACAAAATCCACGGAAATGGTTTCCCAAGGTCGAGTGGGTACAAGTAAGGGATGGTATAGAACTTGCTTCCTGTTGTTGGGATTGTTGGTAGAACAAAGTATACATCCTTTAATATACCGTGCTACATCTACTTGCATTATGGACCAATACACATACCTCTGTAAATTAGCAATTATCTTCTCAACACCAAAATGTCATGCAACCTTGGAGGTGTGATCCTCTCTAATAAGCTGCAATCATTCACCTTTAGGAACACAGATCTTGTCAAGCTTGTAGAGTAATCCACTATGGAAATGATAGACAACCTTGTCGTCACCTTATTCTATATGAATTTGGCCTTGTAGCTAATGAAACACTTTGTTGAAGTCCTCATCTTTTGTGTATGCCTCTTTATATGCATCACGGGTAAAAGGCTCCATGTGCATCAGAGTTCCCAAAGTTGTAATCTTAGATGTGGGTGGTCATGAAAGCGTGTATGCCAACTTATTTGTGCTACCCTTCTTATACTTTATGACAAAATGAAATTGTTGTAAAACGCCATCCACTTGTAATGTATGGTTTGTTGTAACTTACTTTAGGCCTGCAAATATTGTAGTGGTTGGTGATCTATGTGGATGATGGTCTCCATTCCCATCAGATAATTTTTCCACTTTTTGACAGCTTGTACCAAGGCATAGAACTCTTTGTCATAGGTAGCGTAGTTGAGAACCGCCCCATGAAATACTTCAGAATGATAACATACGGGCCTTCCTCCCCGCGTCAATACTGCTCCCATGGCATACCCACTTGCATTTGTCTCCACTTCGAAGGGATTCTACAAGTTTGGTATTGCAATTGGTGCTTGACCGGTCTTTCTTTTCAGCTCATCAAAGGCCTTTTGTTGACTCTTCCCCTACTAGAAACTCTTACCATCGGTTGTTATGGCGTGGAGTGGTGCATCTACCATTGAAAATGAAGCTATGAACTTCTGCAAGTATTATGTCGCCATAGAAAAAGTCGTAACTTCAATGACATTTGTAGGAACTGGCCATTTCATGATGGCCTCCATCTTTGCGGGATCTATCTTGAGCTTCCCTCCACCAATCACATACCCCAAATACACCAAAGATTGTTGAGGAAACTCACATTTCTTGGGATTATCCAACAACTGGTGTTTTTTCAAAGTCTCTAACACCTGCATAAGATGTGATATGTACTCCTCCCAGGTAGCGCTATAAACCAATATATCATCCAAATAAACAATAACAAATGAATCTAGAAAAGGGCGTAAACCATCATT
>SNQJ01S0134474.1:0-18974 GCA_010110895.2 Picea sitchensis
TTAGAGCTTACAAATCTACCCTTGTTATCTCTATATCTATGCATAAAATGGAAATTTCATTCTTAACTGAATTGAAATCCTAATTCTATCTAGAAGGTAAGAAGGCAACCTGGCTTCGGAGAACCCCACTCTAGTGGTCGCGTGTCTCTTCACTCATGTCTTAAACATTTTATCATCCTCCCTCAAGTAGCCTTTAAAAGCATTCAAAAAATATGCAAACAATCTAAGATAAAAATCACTTCCTACCGTTTGCAACTCCTCGGCAACGGCGCCAAAATGTTGTGCTACTTATATGTTTAGTATAATGCACTCATTAATTATCAATCTAGGATTCGTAATCAACAGAGTTACAAGACACCAGTAAGAAAGATAATTCTAATGTCATGAGTATAGAACTATTCTAGATTATGTATGCTGGAAACAAAGCAAACTAGCAAACTGAAACACACTTTGGTTGTCTTTCACAGAGAGGCTATCTACTCCATTATGGCACATGCAACTATGAGATGGAGTTCTTTTGAAAGATCAACTCTGCTATCTGACCCAGAAAACTAACTATGCAATCACACTTCTGAAAGGGAAATCACACATCAATCATCAAGACATACCATGGGTAGTTTAATAGTCAATATATTGAGTATGTTGTGGTTCACAATGTGTTGTTGTGAACTTCACTAGTTCTCCTTCAAATATGTTCGACTACTGCTGCCAACATTCATGTCCATGAAAAAAAATCAAATTCATGAAAACAAAAACATAACATATGCAAAACAGAGTGAGTAAAGATCTTTGAGCAATCACATAATCAAAATCCTAGTCTAAACTATACTGCTATCATCTGAAAGAATTAAAGATTCAGCTAATCTAACATTTACACTATTGAAATCAAATGCTAATACTAATCTATGAAGATGATGACCTTTGTTGGGAGGTGGGCCCTTTCTGCTTCAATAGGTTAGCGACTGGAGTCTACAGTAAGCTTTCTTTCAACCCACACATTACTCTTACTCAAACTTCAAAACATAGAATCAAACTATGCTAACAATTCAACTCACATTCAATCATAGATGATCAAGACATGGATATAAATGATGTCCTTCTATTAATATTCACCCAGAATATGTTCTACAATATGTAACACTGCTTCACATGCTATGTTATGATAACTCTCCACTACCTCCACCATCCTTGCCATGACTATTTAAACAGTCTTAGTTGCAAAACACAAGGAGGTGAAATCTTTTGCAAATCAGTCAATTGTCAAATTTAATTATTCGGTTACATATTTTAAGCTTCATCCTCATGACACGAAGTGCATGAGGATGAAGCAATAACAAACTAGCCTAACATAGCCTTGCTAAAACATTTATGATTCAATAAACATCCAACAATTGTCTTAGGCATGATCTGGAGATAAACTTGGTACATTCAACTTCCTGTATTGGTACCGGATCGTGACAGGTAGATGGTACGAGATCCAAACAGTGCACAAATGGTTGGTACCGGATCACGACAGTCTACAGCTGTTGGTACCAGATCGTGATAGGTGACATTCGGTACCAGATCTGAATAGAAGGTGCGCTTGGTACCGGATTCGGACAGTGGCAATCTGGCACATAAGTACTGGATAACTGAGCTGGTACAAGAAGGTTGGGATTATCTAGAGGTCAAAGGTTATACATGGAAAATTGAATCATTAGTAGATGAAAAATTTAATCTCCTAGCTCAATAAACCACAAAAATGCATGAATTAATTATACTTTACCTTATGACCTTATCAATGGCTAATGGTAGTGTTCTTTGTCATTTATCCAAGCTTAGGTAAGACAAAAATGTATAGATGAGGAGTATAATAGGGTAGTGGGGATGTCAATTTAGAGGCTCAATAGGCATCCTCTAATGTTATGTTGTTATCTATCTGTAAGAAATTAAACACAGTCCCTCTCAAAAGTGATAAACATGTGATACAATTGGATAGAACTCAGGTAAAAGTTATGGGAGAACTCAAAGATGTCATGATCAGAATGGCAACACACCCGAAATGTGTTCAAGTGATTGAAATCATTGTAGTAGATATACCATAAGCTTATGGACTGTTACTTAGTCAATATTGGTCCAAGAAGTTAAATGGACACTTTAGCACATACTAGGCTCACCTTTGGTTGCCATTAAAGGGACACACAAAAATGACTAGGATCTATAGGGAAAGGTATCTAAAATACACTATCACCGACCTAGAAGCCCTCAACAAACCCTCTGCGGTAGATTTCCTCGTGCTAGGCAACTATTCCTACAACTCCGATTTTGGTAATTTCTCATATCTCTCATCTGATGTCCCTCTTACTCAAAACTCCAAAATGAATTTTCAAGAAAATATACCGAAAACAACAAAAGAAACCCTCTTATGTCAAGAACCTTTGTTGAAAACCAAGGAAAAAATAGGTGGAGAGGAGGAAATTGGTAGGTAAGGATAATTTGATGGTTTTCACTCACAATTTTGGACCTTATACTTTGATGGGTCTAATTCGTAAGAAGGGTCAAGAGCGGGGTGTATCCTCATTGATCCGAAAGGAAAACAAAATTTCATGTCCTGCAGACTAGAATTTGAATGCACGAATAACAACGTCGAGTATGAAGATTTAGTGCAAGGGATAAAGAAAGCCATAGACTTAAATGTCAAAGAGATAAATGTTTTTGGAGACTCTAAAATCATCGTTAGGAAAGTAAACAACACTATACACTTCAACTCTCCCCACCTGAGGAATTATCAACAGGAAGTGCACACGCTGATAGAACATTTTGAAGCCTTCAATATTACATCGATCCCTAGAATAAAGAACACTCTTGATGATTCCCTAGCCACTGTTTCCTCAAGGCTATCCCCTTTAGAAGACTATGAAGCCTCTCGGTTCACTATGGAGCTACTCTACAAGCCATCAATGCCCAACAATATTTCTAATTGGAAGGTCTTTGAAGGAGATGAATAGATCATAAAAAATTTAACCATCCATGAAAATTTTAAAGATCTAGCTATTGGCGATGAAATATTTCAGGAGCAACTAGTGGAAACCAATCCCCATGTACAAAGAGATGAAATGGATCAATCAACTGGAAAACCAATATTTCACATGATACCGAAAGGGGTAGCCAATTTAGAGAACCTCTTTGACTTAAGGGAAATATTTAAAGGGTCAACAAACACAAAGACATGGAGTTCTTGTCCCATGTACGAGACTATAAATATAGGAACCACAGAGAACCCTAAGAATGTAAATCTCAGCAAGATAGTGTCTAAAGAAGAAAGGAAGGCCTATCTAAAACTTTTCAGAGAATATCAAGATGTTTTTGCAAGGTCCTATCGATATCTGAAAACTTATGATACTCGTATCATTCAACACACAATATCATTAAAACCCAAATTAAAACCCTTCCAATAGAAGCTCTGTAATTACCACCCATCGTTGAAACCCCTCATGTGTCAGGAGTTAAAGAAATTACTAGAAGCTAAAATTATCTTTCAGCTTAGACACTCTGCCTGGGTAGAAAATTTGGTTTTGGTCATGAAAAATACTAGGGAGATCCGCCTGTGTGTGGATTTTAGAAACCTCAACAGAGCATCTGAAATGGAAAATTACCCAGTCCCACTGATGGAGCAACTCTTGCAGACCGTGTCTGGTTCTAAGGTTTTTTCTCTGTTGGACAGTTTTTCAAGTTATAACCAAGGTCTAGTTTCAGAGGAAGACCAATTGAAAACTACCTTCCGAACCAAGTGGTGAACATTTGCTTATAAATTCATGCCCTTTGGGTTAATCAATGTAGGGGAAACCTTCCAAAGGGCCATGGACATAGCATTTTGGGGACTAATCAACAAATGTGTAGTAGTTTATTTGGATTATGTGACTGTGTATTCAAAGAATAGAGAAGATCACATCCAACACCTAACCCAAATTTTCGAAAGGTGTAGGAAATACGGTATATCCTTAAAACCTAAGAAAACTATATTTGGTGTCGAGAAAGAGAAACTACTAGGTCATATTATATCTCAAGCATGAATTCACATAGACCCCAAATGAATTAGGTCAATAGCTCAACTTCCATTGCCCCACAACAAAAGGGCTATGTAATCCTTCTTTGGGAAAATCATTTTTGTGAGGAAATTCACCCCCAATTTCGCTGAAACTATCAAAACCTTACAAAAAATGATCCACAAGGATGTTGAATTTAAGTGGGATGATGAACAAAAAATTCCTTTTAGCAATATTAAGACTGTAATATCTCAAGCTCCAATGTTGCGAAGTCTTGACCTTAGCAAAGATTTATTCCTCTATACTTTCACCTCCAACCAATCGTTAGTTGCAGTATTGACTCAGCAGGATGATGACAACAATGAAGTGTCGGTCTCATTTATGAGCACTGATCTCCAAGGGGATGAACTAAATTACCCTGCTATAGACAAGTAGGCTTATGCCGTGTACAAGGTAGTAAAACATTTCAGATCTTACATCCTAAAAAATCACACCAAATTCATTGTGCTTCATCCTATTACTCAACAGGAGATGGGGGAAACAAGAGGAAACTGGATGGGAGTGGTCCAAGAATTTGATCTAGATATAAAACCTACGAAACTAGTTAAGGGACAAGGATTATGTAAACTGGCAACTGAAGCCCGGGACCAAGTAAATGAAGACCCCAGGTGGAAGAATGAATTAGCATTATGGTGTAATGAAGCTTCATACATATCCGTGGGGTAGGAGTCTTGGTATGGGAAGCTAACTTATCTCTTGCATCATGGGACTTTCCCAGAAAACCTAAACCCTAGGGAAAGGATAGCTATGAGACTAAAATCAACACAATATCGCCTCATAAATTTGGTGCTCTCTCACGTTAATTATGATAGGGTACTTTTAATATGTCTCAAACGAGAATATGCAAACAAGGTTATAAAGGAGCTCCATGATGATCTTGCAAGTGGGCACTTCACAGAGAATACCACCACTCACAAAATATTGAGAGCCGTAAATTATTGGCCTACTTTTTTCAGAGATGCCCACACATACACTAGGAACTATAAAACTTGTCAAATGAGCGCGGGGAGGGAAAAGAGAGCAGTTTTTGCACTCCAACCCGTGGCCATCTCCAAACCATTCGAGCAATGGGATTTAGATTTCATAGGAGAAATTACATCAAGTTCTTCGAAACAACATAAATACATACTGACTGCTACTGAATATTTCACGAAATGGGCAGAGGTCGTCCCTCTTACTCATGTAAACGAAAAGGTAGTGATCCAGTTCATAGAACAATAGTTGATCACGAGGTTTGGCATGCCTTCTATTCTTGTTTTTGATAATGTCTCTTACTTTTCTTCCACCCTATTAACAGAGTTTTCTCTAGACAAAGGAATCATAATCAGATACTCTACAAACTACTATCCACAGGGGAATGGAGTGGCAGAATCAACCAATAAGAACCTAGTGAGGATATTAAAGAAAACAGTTGCAGAAAACCAAAGAAATTGGCACAAATCACTTCATAATGCCTTATGGGCCGATAGGGTAACACCCAAGGAAGCTATAGGGAATTCTCGTACTTTCTGGTATATGGACAAGAAGCCATTCTCCCAAACAGGATATATCTTCCATCTCTTTATCTTGCTCAGGGTTCTAGGGGACAACCCTCATCGGTTATTCAACAGAGAATTGATACCCTCCTCATGCTGGAAGAAGAAAGCGAGAAAGAAAAATCAAAGTTTATTGCTCATCAAAAGATAGTTAAAAGGTGGTTTGACAAGCATAAGTCCAAAGAGAAGAATTTTAAAGTAGGAGACCTGGTCCTGAAATGGGACAGAGGGAATGAGTCAAAGGGAAAACATTCAAAGTTTCAGAATCTATGGCTCAGACCTTTTCAGGTAGCCGAGAAACTTAGGGCAGGCACGTATCAGTTGCAAAATCTGAGGGGGGAACCAGACGCCCTCCCGATGAATGGGCAAGCCCTAAAACAATATTTCTGTTAAATAATAATAATAATGTGTGTATTTTCATGATTTTTTGGTTTTAGGTAGACTGATTACGAAGTCCCTCATTTTTGTTTTCTTGTTATAGTATTTTGCTGCACTTTGAGGATTGTGTTTCGCAAATCATTGGTTGACCTTAGTTCATGCGGTATAGCGAATTTTGTTCTTGACTCGTGCTTACATACAACACAAGAAGCACTGGGAGAATTGCGGTTATTTTGAAGAAGTTATGTGTCTAACCTTTGCAAATAAACAACATTGGCAAGTGATGAAGTGTCTGCCTAGTGGTCAGGTAAAACCTAAGGGAAATATGGTAAGATGGAAAGGGCCACATGTACCTCAAGACAAATCTAGAAAAATTTCACCTTAACCATCTCATTTTGGTTAGGGCATTCTGTCGAAATAAAATCAATTATAACAAATGAGTGCAAAGTAGGAGAGGTTATGTAGATAAAAAACTACTCACTCTCTTTTTAGAGACCTAGCTCTGATACCATGTTAAATTTTACTCACAAAAAAGATTAAATTTCTCATTTAAAGATTTTTTCCAACACTTGGCATAAACAATGATTTCGGTCTTTTATAAATTCCAATATTAAATGCAACTCTCACGCACAAATTCCAAAGCAACATAAAAATTGAAACATATGTGCCAAGTAAACTTGCAGTGGAATATAAATGACAATCATAACCAACAAACAGTGAATACAATGAACACTTTGAGTTTGGTCGAATGACCCAGGAAAAACCTTAAAGGGGAAAACCTGTGAGAGAGAGTGTCTTCTTCATTATTATATGTAAAACATAGAAATTTCTCTTCTCTATCATACAATAATAAAAGTAGCAATAAACACTTTCAAACTTATCTCAATACACAAGCTCCCTTCTTGAAACTCGTTCCCACATATGTTAGAATAGGTGTACGACCTACAGCATAGTCCCATCAATTAATGACAGCATAAGACATTGTTTGTCTCCTTGGGAATCACACCCAACAATCACTACTCACTGTGTACCTATTGTATGGTAAAGAAATAACAAGTTTTACCCTATTCTTGTGCTCAGAATCTGTCTCAAACAATGTCTCCCTAACGACCTGTATAGACTACTATTATTGTTGTATGATCTCATTCCTCTCTCAATCTCATGTGCATCTCACACACTAATGCCTTCTCTCTTGAAAAAGATACATTTTATATTTTCTCATTAATGACCTAACACTAACCTCAACTTCTTTTAATCTAATGAATGAGATTCACTCTCATCATTAAAGTCTAGGATTTAACTTCTCATTAAATACACTTTAAGTCATTAAATAATACAAAAGTCACTTTCAACTTTAAAATATAAAGTCACTTTATAAAATAAAGTTATGACCACCTTTCACTTTATAAAATGATATTTACATGAGAGAATTTTTAATGTCCCTTTCATACTAGGCATTATCATATAAAAGGACATCTCGAGGTATAACTTTCAACATGCACTCCAACATTTCCAAGGACACCTAAGATATTGTCTTTATTGTAGCTTCCATGATCTCTATATTTTCATTCTTGTCAGCCAATTCTCTCCTTGCTTTATCCAATTTTTGTTTTAGCTTTTGGTTTTCCACCTTTAATTTCTAACTGTACTCAATTTTTTGCATTGTCATTATCTAAAAAATTTATTGCATGTGTCAAAGTTGTTTCTCCAATTCTTAAGGGGCTTATTCTATTGGTTTTCATTTGTTGTCTTCTTTCATCCTCTTCCACTTTACAACATCAACCTTGGCTTTCTCTAATTCCAACAAGGTGGCATAAAGGAGATTTTCCATTGGAGTCCTAGTTTTGGAGGTTCCTTCAATTGGTAGTGGACTCTCTTATGTGGTTGTCACATCTCCTTGGGGTTCCTTCCCTTTGGATTATTTTGATCCCTCTAGGCTAGGGGAGTCTTTCACTTCCTCAACTTGGGTTGTACTGGAGAGTGGTGTAATTAGCTTTTGGTTGCCCTTATTTTGACTCTTTCTAACCTTGTTAGACCTTCTCCTTCTAGGCTGAACTTGTTTAGCACTTGTTAGTTTTAGTGGGATGATAGAGGGGATTCCTAGTGTTGTCAAGGTGTTAGCCACCTCCTTTTCTTCCCCCTCTACATTTTCCTTCTTATTTTTCTTTTTCTTTGAGGGATTAGGTTTTGTTATCTTCTTAGGTTTATCATCCCTCTTGTTTTCTTCTTCACTCGTCTTTGATTGAATCTCCAAGAATGCATGTTGATCCTTATCCACAAAATATGCCCATAGAATTCTATGTTTCATAATTCTTAGGGAATTTTATACTATTAGTTTGATAATCCCATGGTGTTCCAAGAACTCCTACTTTCCATTCTTTACCTTGGGGCTCATCTCCCTCAAATATTGAAGGAGAAAATAAGGGAGGCTTGGGTCATTGTTTGGTTCTTGGTTGGGGAAATGTTTGAGCTGATGGAGGAGCCTCAAATGATAAACATACACAACACTCATCCTTCCCTCATAGGTCACATATTTGATTATGTGATATGCCACTTCTGGATAAGGATGATAGAGGCTCTCTCTCTTGATGCCATTTTTTACTTCTTGAGGTTTTTCATTTGGGTGAAAACATGACTTCTTGGCATTGATAACCTCTTGTCTTTCCTCATCTCGAGGAAGAGCCATGGGAAGGCTAGAAACTTTGTTAATATATGATTCATTAACCCTGATCACCAGACCTCTCACTGTTGATACATACTCATGTTCTTTGATGTTTTTAAAATTTAGTGCAAACTCCAAGGAAACATCATCGTCAAAACCCCTAAGCCTTTTAAAGTATCCTAACCCATGGCTTCTCTAAAACAAATCCACAATTTTTGGGTTGTCATAAATCCTTGATGGTTCAGTTGGTTCCATTTTGTTAAATCCTTCCCCAATGGATTTTTGAAATGGATACTCATTGATGTATATAAGTTGTATGCACAAAGACTATTTCCAAGAGAGAAGAGATTTGAAAAGAAAAAATATGGGTTAAACTTTCCTGTAGGAGGTAATGTACAAGAAAAATAAACGTTCAAAGCTTTGTTCTTTAGGTAGTTTTATCCCTATTTTGTGTGATAACTAAGGAGATGATCCTTGAGGCCCTCAGGTTGCAGATATGGAGTGTCGAGAGACCACATGACTAGCAGTGTCCACTTGCACATATGGAAGCCTGCTCTATCACCACAGTTTGGATCCACCGCCATCACATCCACCACACCAGATAGGTTCTGGGTGGCACATGGGTCTTTCTCCATGTGGTACAAATCAGGTATTGTGGCAGGTAATCACCCTAATATTTTATGAATTTAAGCATGTTGTATTGAAGCTTCTTTTGAATGCCTGCTTGGAAATTATTCTTTTGACCTTGTTTCGCCTTGGTGAGTGTCATTGATTTCCTAGTAAGTGACTAAAATTTGGGGAAGGGGTGCAAATTGGGGTCCCTTGAGGCATCATCATACCATTGCTAACCATACTTATCATTTCCATTCATTGCATTCACATCACATTTCCCTCTTCTAGGCCCTTTGACTTTAGTGACCCAAGAAGGGCATGTACCTCATTTCAAGGGACAAAGGGGTTGAAGGCCCAAGGGGATGGTGGCTGGAAAAAGACAAAATCCTAAAATATAAACCTTCTATATGCTTTCCTAGATAGGTCTTGAAAATGATGAATTGCTTCTCTTAAAAATTGAAGGCCTGCAAAAGATCAAACAAATAATAAATATAATGCTTGAATGAAAGAATAACACTAGTGTGTTATAATGCTTTGATGGTTACCCCTATGGCACTGTAACGTACCCAGCCACCCAGGTTGGACATGTCACACAAAATTCTCTCTTTTTCAGCTTTGATACCATTTTAGTAACATACCTAGCTTCGAGCTAAGAAACAATAAGTGTGGAATACACATAACACGAAACTTTTGCTAGTCGATTTCCTGTAGATTACATCTACGAACTAAAAGAGATTTAGCTATGGGATATAGACATAAATATAAGTATCTACATCATGCTAATAATCAACATGAATTGCAGCTAAACAACTCATTACATCAGCATATAAATCACTTACAAATACAGACAATTCATGCACAACAATTAAAATACATAATTTAACGTAACAATAAGATAAAACACTTATCTTTTCACAACAGTTGTGCAACCAGTTGCTTGGGATGTACATTCCACCCAACTATAAATTGATTGTTCCAAATATCAACAACTAGTCACCCTCGAGTTGAGGCTAGCAATCCAAAAAAGAGGGTGGTCTCTCACAATCCACTCACAACTCATCAAACTCTCAACCCAACTGATATTTTCCTACAGCTATCTTGATTTTCCACCAACTCTCTTCCTCTTGACCTATCTAAATCAAGGAATGCACCATTATTTTATCAAGGTTAACCCAAGGGATGTACCATTTGTTTATCAAAGCTGACCCAAGGAATAAGCTGTTTGTTTATCATGGTCTCTGGCATAGGCAGCTAGGAATCTCTCAGCTAGGAACTCAAGGGAAATGAATGCTAGGAAAATTATCCGCAAATCAATAGAAACCACTTGTTGTTTCAGTGAAACTCTCATAAGAGTTCACTCTTCTGGCCTGACAACCCAGCTCTTCAATTCTCCAACTCCAATTCTCTCCAGTTACACTCCATAATTGTCCATCCATGGCCACACAAGCTCCAAGCTCTCTTTCTTCTCACTCCTCTTGGCTCTCATGCACCCCCTTGACTAACTAAACTACCACCCCCCTTACCCCTACAAATTTCCTCTCTTTTTTGGCTTACCTTTCTCAACTCACACTCTTCCCCAAGCCGATTGTACTCAATCCCCATGTTCCCAATAAATTCGAGATGTGACCACTCACACCCACCCTCTTACATGTATTAAATGATTAGCTTTTTGAAATACTCAATAAGGAATGGGAAGGTTCATATACAAATAAAAATTTAGGAAAATGGTTTAAATCACTATACATGGGTAATTCACCCTCAGATCCCTCTTGGAAATTATACTAGACACTCCCCTCTCTTGTGTATTAATTCAACCGCCATCTCTTGTCCATGTCCCCTTAGCATTTGGCATCACATTTTATTAATAAAACAAATAAATACAATTCACATATTACATCGCTTGGTCGTAGCCACATGTTATATCTATATGATAATTAATTAAACTAGGGATTATAGTGGGTATGTTAAATTCCCCCTCCCCTACAATTGTGCATCATCCTCATTGCACTCTATACTGATATACATATATGCAAATTTACAGAAAATAAATTTTGCAATTTTTACAATTCCAGTAACAACTCCAACAAAAATCTTATGTTACTCTCAACTCGCCGACCCAAGGAATGCACCATTTGTTTATCAAGGATAACCCAAGGGATGTATCATCTGTTTATCAAGGGTAACCCAAGGAATGAGATAATATTTTATCAAGGTACCCAATGCAATTTCCTAGGACTCTAAGATGTGGTTCTGAAACTCTAGCTGCTCAAAACAAAGTTCTGCATTTCGTCTTCTTCAAACTGTCAAAACTTTGCGGGTATTTTTCCCGCATGTTTTATTTGTTCTCTCATGTAGCATATTGAGGACCATAGTAGGTCCATTGAATGTTTACCATCCCTATGGATTTGTTCCTAATCACTTTCACTTTCTGGTCTAGGACGCATACTGGCTCCACCCGAAAATCCCCTTCATTCTCCACCTGGATCACATTCCAATCAATTATGTGGTTAGGATCAAGCACATATTTCTTTAACAATGACACATGAAATACATTATCAATCTCATGGATGCAGGAAAAGATAACATGTATGCAACTATCCTGATCTTTTTTAATATTTCAAAAGGCCCACAATATCTTGCTGCCAACTTTGGGAAACTTCCTAATATTAGAGAACTTCTCTTTGCCTTTAATTTTAAGAATACATGTTCTCCCACTTTAAAATATCTGAAAAAATTGTTCCTATCTGCATAAATTTTATGCCTATCCTAGGTAGCCTTCAAATTCTTCTTTATCTTTGCCATCTAATCTTCCATTTCCTTTAATAAGTCTATCCCAACAACTGCTCTATTTATTGAATTATCCCAACTCACTAGTGTGTTGCATTTTCTTCCATGCAATGCCTCAAATGGACACATTTTCAATGAGGCTTGATAACCATTATTGTAGAAAAATTCAACTAAATGGATATGATCTTCCCACTTTTATGGTTGATCCATCACATACATTCTAATCATTTCCTCAATTATCCTGATAGTCCTTTTTGTTTTCCCATATGACTCTGGACGATATGTTCTACTAAGATTTAAATTTGTCACAAATCCCTTGAACAAATCATTCCCAAAATTGGAAGTAAACTTTGGATATCTATCTGAAACTATTGCCTTAGGCACTCCATGTAGCCTAGAAACTTCTCTCATATAAATATCTGTGATATTTGTTTCCTTGTGTGTAGTCTTTACTGGAATGAAATGTGTTGCTTTAGTCAATTTTTCCACCACTACCATGATGGAATCATGTTGTTTTATTGTTATAGGAAGCTTAGTTATAAAATCAACCATAACTACTTCCCACTTCCATTCTGGAATGGGAAATGGTTGTAGAAAACCTGTTAGGTGTCTATGTTCTATCTTTACCTTTTGGCATTCTAGACATATGGATATGTAATTAGCCACTTATTTCTTCATTCCTGACCAAAAATATTGGCTTCTTACTACTACTATT
The DNA here is from genome assembly GCA_010110895.2 of Picea sitchensis. NCBI lineage: Eukaryota > Viridiplantae > Streptophyta > Pinopsida > Pinales > Pinaceae > Picea > Picea sitchensis. The sequence goes on from SNQJ01S0134474.1 coordinate 12,775, forward strand.
ATTTTTTGATATCATGGATGCCCTACATATGGCACATTATCCATCTCTTCCAACACTATGTTTTTCAATACACTAGAATTCAACACATACACCTTACCTTTGTACATGAGAATTCCATCTTCTTTTAGCTCATAATAATTGAATTTCTCCTGAAAATTACCTTGTCATAATGTCTCTTTTATTTTTAAATAATTATGATTTGAATTTGTTGTTGCAATAAATTTTTCTTTCAGATATGTCATGTACATGATAATGGATGAAATATGCATTTCACGAGCTCTCCTGTTGATTGCATCAGCCACTTGATTTTCCTTTCCCTTTATTTGCTTAATTTCGAATTCATATTCAGTCAAAAATTCCAGCCATCTAGTTTGTCTAGCATTTAGTGTTGGTTGTCCAAACAAATGATTCATACCACATTGGTCTGTCCTAAGCTTGAATTTCTTACCCATAAGGTAATGTATCCACATTTTCAATGCATGTACAATCGCTACTAACTCCAAGTCATGCATAACATAATTATTTTTATGCTCTTTTAATTGTATGGACTCATAGCATACCACATGAACCTTTTGAATGAGAACTCCACCAAGCCCTTCCTTCCATGCATCGGTGCACAAAAAAAAACTTCGTTTGGATGTGAAATATTAAATATTGGTGCACTTGTCAATATTCCCTTAAACTGTTGAAAACTCTCTTCACACTTGGAAGTCCATTCAAATTTCACTCCCTTCTTTTGCAAATAAGTGATTGGACTTGCAATCTTTGAAAATCCTTCTATGAATATTCGGCAATAATCGGAAAGATCCATGAATGATATGACCTCTGTCACATTCTTTGGCATTGGGCAGCCTCTAATGGCCTCAATATTCTCACGATAAACTTCTATCCCTATTGGTGATATTATATGCCCCAAGTAGTGAATCTTCTTTTGGAAAAAGATGCACTTACTTAGCTTGGAATACAATTTGTGCTCTCTTAAAACTTGCAATACTATTCTTAAATGTTTCTCATGTTCCTCTTCTGAATTAGAATAGATGAGTATATCGTATAGGAACATAATCACAAACTTGTCCAGGTATTCCCTGAACACTCCCTTCATGAGACACATAAAAAGTGTTGTGACATTTGATAGCCCAAATGGCATTACCATGAATTGATAATGCCCATATCTTGTTCTGAATGGTGTCTTGTTGATGTCTTCTTCCCTTATCCTTACTTGATGATAGTCTGATCTCAAGTCAATATTTCAAAATATTCTCGCACCTTTTAGTTGATCAAAAAAATCATCAATTTTGGGTAAATGATACTTATTCTTTATGGTAACCTTATTAAGTTCCTTGAAATTGATACACAACCTTAATGTTTTGTCCTTCTTCTTCACAAAAAGAACCAGTTCTCCCCAAGGTGACACACTTGGGAGTATATACCCTTTTTTTAATAAATCTTAAAGTTGCATTTGTAACTCCTTCAATTTCGGTGTACCCATTTTGTATGGTGTCTTGGACACTAGGGTAGCTCTTGGCACTAAATCAATAGATAAATCAATATCTCTCTTGGGTGGCATCCGAGAATTTCTCTAAAAACATCTTCAAAATCCCTCAAGACCAGATGGTCTTCAATGATTGCTACCTTATCTTTGGCTTCCTCCTCCATATGGGATACAAACATTTGACATCCCTTCCTGAACTTCTTCTTCAACTGCATAGCTAAAATCTTTCTAAACACTACAGATCTTGGAATGCCTTGAATCTTGCCTTATTTCCCTTCATCATCAAGACATGTGATTGTCTTGTTGTAATAGTCTAGTACAACATGATTTTTTTCCAACCAATCCATGCCAATTAGAAAATCATATAAACCCAATGATATGATGTTTACATCTACCTTCGTGTTGAGTCCATTCATGTCTACTTGACAATATTTAACCAACTCCTTGATCTTTCTCTTAGCCCCTGTGGCTAACTGAACTAACCAAAATTTCTTATGCTTACTTCTTTGCAATTAAAATCTTTCAACAATGTTATAATTTATGCAACTATGTCTAGTTCCAAAATCAAATAAAAATTCTATGGTCTGGTTATCAATCTTACCTTCCACTTCGATCATGGGGGATTGATATTATGGTTGCTTGTTGTCCAAGGCTGCATAAATCCTTAGCATACTTCCTCCCATGTTTTCCATTATTTCAGCCTCCTAAATGTTGTGGATAGTCCTCATTATTTCTCCTTTATGAGGGAAATCCCTATATAAGTGTTTCCCTTCACATTCCCAATATTGAACAAGATGCTACCTTGGCCTTTTTCTAAATGAATTTGCATTATTTTGATAATTTTGGGTTGCCTGGCCTTGTTGAATTTCTTAGGAGTTATTTCTGAAAAAGGGTGGCTTAAAAACTTTCTTCCTTTGATCCTTTTTCCCTTTCATCTTGTCATTCCAGGCCTTTTGGAACACTGGCCTTCCTTTTCTTTTCTCATAAAGGTGCCTTTCTTTCCTTATGATTTCTTCCAAGGTCTTGGGGTTATCATATTGAATCTTGTCAATATAGAAGGAGGGTAACCCACTTAGAAAAATTTGGATTTTAACCTTCTCATCCTTGATGAAGTCAACATACTTCAACAATTCAAAGAACCGCTTCTCATATTCCTCCATTTTCATGGTTCCCAACTTGAGTTCAAAGAATGCTTTCATCTTTCTCTCATAGTAATGCTCGGACAAATATTTCTCTTGGAAATATACTTTGAACTCTCTCCATGAGATTCGTTTCTCATTGAGGTTCTTGGATTTCTTAAGTTGATCCCACCACATGATTGTCTTTCCTTGCAAGTGGTAGGTGTTACACATCAAAATATCACATTTGCGTTTCACACCATAAGTGTCACAAAGTGACGTATGTACCTTGGTAAGTGTTGCATGCACTATCACAAGTGTCATATGCACCTTCCCAAGTGTCGCATTCAATTTTTGAGGTGTCACCACCCCTTGGCACCATCAAAACAGGTGTTCATGACCCCTAAGTCAGATGGGAGGAAAACCATCATTTATAGGTCAAAACACACTTTTTCCTTGGAAAACTCAAACCTTTTTTTAGCATTTATTAAGGGTGGCACCCCCCTGTCCATATTGGCGGTGGTCACATGGTTCCCCCTCTACCACTATAGGGGTACGCCACTGCTAGGGTGGCTCCCTGTCTCTCACTGGGGGGAGCGCCATTCTTGTTGAGAGAAAAGGGGGATCTCCCCCACCTTATTCTATGGGTCAACTCTTTGAGATGGGGTTAGTTGTGTTTGACCCTCATGCTTGGGCTTCACTTTAGGATTATATCCAAGCCTCAAGGATCCATATCCTTAAACATATCCCTCATTTTCTCATCATTTTTGTGCCTCCCAATCCTATATATTGATGTCTTTCCAAGGTGAAAGGAGGAAGGATTGGAGTATATCAAACCTATGATCTCGAGGGAATATTTCAAGTATCAAACCATTGATATTGGTATATTTGTGCAAGTGTTGGATGAGGAGATCTTGGAGAAGTGTTGCATCATCACCCATGGTGTGTAAGTGTCCTCTTTGGGTTCTCATTTGAATATACTTGGCCTATTTCCTTCAAATTTGTGTATTATTGCATGTTCTTTTCTATTGTCACTTCAATCTTCGTAAAGGAATTTGTGTGATCTAATCAATTAGAGTATGGGGTAATGGTTTCTATTTTCTACCTATTGAAGGTATCAAAATGCACCAGGGAGTTTGGATATCAAGCTCATATTGGAAGCCTCGAGGACAAACTTCGAAACAAGGTGCATCACACCCTTTCTCCCTCTCTCTTTCTGATTGGATAACCTAAATTCAAAGGGATGTTAGTGTCCACTTGTAGTGTTTTTTTCTTGGTATAGGGGTCTATAATCCAAGGGAGATTTCACCTATCCACAGGGGAAATATTTCATAATAGAAATTGGTGACTCCACTTGGGAAGGACTTTGACTATTCTATCTTTGGATTGTCTTAAGCCTTTTCCTATCCTTATATTGTGTTTGTTGCTAAATTCTGATATATTTCCCCTTCTCTCTTCTTCACTAAAGAGATCACAGAGTCATTGATTTCATTTTTTGAGTTTTTGGCCTTTTTTAGCAAGTTTCTGAACTTTTCAGGAGGGTGGCACTCCCCTATAGTTCATAATAGGGTGTCACTTGGCTCACTAGCGCTCCCCAAGGGCCTTCCAGAGGCTCAACCAATCATAGAGGAATGATCATATATTAGGTATTTTTCTTGAGAAACCATTGGTTTCATTTGGTCTCGGTGCTTCATGAACTCTGAATCCATTCAGAGTCCTCTAGAGTCTTACTAGTCCACTCATCTTTAATTCTCTTGAAGAGCTTCAGAATTGATATCCTGCCCATACGTTCGAAGCTGAATGTCGCCTGTACCCACCTGGGGGCTAACTGTGAATTGGTAAACTTAGTGGCCTTCATCTTTAGGGTTCATACATAATATGATGACAAAGGGGAGTCTTTGTTGTACCTCAATCAAACGTTGGTCAAACTCACTCAGGCTCCTTGGAGGGTAACCCACAAATAGACCGTGAGGGAACTTGCACCAAGGTGTAAGTCCGTTAAGAAGGTCACCAATGTAACCGATCCACCAGCTCTATCCCATGTCCTTCTCACTTTTATCCTGCAACGTTGGATTTCATTACCAACTAGTTTGTTCACTGTGAAAAGGTTTGTTTGTTTGGTTTGATTCCTATATTTTTTAGTGTGTGTTTTTTGTTTTCCCTAGATATCCCTTAGGATTGAGTCTGTCTCTATGGAGTCAATTCCTAGAACTACCAACATAGGGACCCATTTTCCCAAGATACCATTTGTTTCTCCTTATATGGGACTTGTTGGTCCTCGTTATATCACTACTTTGAGTCTTCCTGGACTCACTATTGGGTTACCAATCTAGTTTTTTTCCACTCTGGTGAACGTAAATGCTCCTAGTGCTTCATGTGCAACTAATCCACCCCAGGACCATCAACCTCATATTGATCCTCTTCCTTATTCACCCATGGGGTCTTCTTCTCATTCTTCCTCTTCTCATAGTGAAATCTCTACAACTAGTAACCAAGGTGATAAGAAGAAGAAGAAAAGGAAGATTAAGAAGAAGAAATATAAGCTAGGGTAAAAACTTCCAACCATTGCAAGACATGTTGGAAGCGATCAACCAACCATTGTTCATCATCATGGGATGTTGATAAGGTCGACAAGTCCACCAAGACACATTGCAGAACCAAATTCCCTTGCAGGATTTGTAAGGGAGACCACCTTCTTAAGGATTTCTATGGTATTCCCAAGGTTGTAGAAATGTCGTCTGGGGGTCATCAACCTGCATCATTAACTACTACAGTTCATGTTGGTGAAAAACCATCAACTAGTGATTATTAGGTTGGAATTAAGAAGGGTAAAGTCAAATTTCCTTGCTTGCTATGGAAGGAGATGCACCGCACCTACCTTTGTTTGCACATGGATGAAGCTTCATATCTATTGGAAAATATTGTTGATGTCTAGCAACAACCCCCATATCCCACCATGCCACTGGTTGATGAACTGAACAATCTGGTTCCATCATTGGTCAATCTAGTTGATTAGGCAATCCATCTGGTTCAATCATTAGTTGATTCGGTTGATCAAGTGATTGGCCTAATTTCAACTTCAATTTATCCCACTCTCCCTTTGGAGAGTGAAGTTAAAGTGGTTGATCCAATACCACCCTTGCTCGATCCCACTCTTCCTAGGAATAATGAGGATGTCACTCATGTATTTCATGTTTCTATAGATTCTTCTAGACTAGGGGGCACTTCACCCGTTCCAATGAAACCCCCTCCGAGTAATGAAGCCATTATTTTAGATTGGGGTGAACTCCCAAAATCTTGCCTCCCTTCATATATAACTTTCCAAATCATTGTTCAATTTTGTGGTAGGGACGTTCCTTATACTTGTTGGGTATGTGTTATATTCTTTGCACTAGTAGTAGTTTCTGAGCGTCTGCGTCGGGCGTGCAGGGGGGTTAGAGGGGGGGTGCATGGGGGTGGAGCCCTGTGTGCGGGGATTCGAGGGCAGCGCCCCCGAATTTTTTTTTCGCACTGGGATGACATATTACCGGGACGACATATTTCCGGGACCACATGATATTTAGGTGGTTTTTTGGCACATGGTTTTTTGT
>SNQJ01S0134474.1:18984-44614 GCA_010110895.2 Picea sitchensis
CATGGATCTACAGTGTATTGGTCGACGACCATGCTTTGATTCATCTCGTATTCCGAGCATAGGTATGCATGCCTCGAAAATTGAACACATATTAATATTGTTTGATGATTGTCATCTTCTTCCATGTTCTTCCACTCTAGGACCCTTGCATTGAAGAATTTGTAAAGAATTTCATCCATCATTTTTTCTTCCGACCTCACACTTTAGGGGGCATCTGTTACACATCAAAATATCGCATTTGTGTTTAACACCCTAAGTGTCACAAGTGTCGCAAGTGTTGAAAACTGACATATGCACCTTGGTAAGTGTCACATGCACTATTGTAAGTGTCATATGCACCTTCCTAAGTTTCACATTCACTTTGTGAGTTTTCACCACCCCTTTTCACCATTAAAATAGTTTTTTATGACCCTGATTCATATGGGAGGAGGAAAACCATCATTTATAGGTCAAAACACACTTTTTCCTTGGAAAATTCGACCCTTTTTTGAGAATTTATGAAGGGTGGCACCCCTTGTCCATAATGAGGGTGGTCGCATGGTGTCCCATTTACCACTATAGGGAAGTGCCACTGCTAGGGTGGTGCTCTACCTCTCACTGGGGGGGAGTGCCATTCTTGATGAGAGAAAAGGGGGATCTCCCCCACTTTATTCTATGGGCTAACTCTTTGAGATGGGGTTAGTTGTGTTCGACCCTCATGCTTGGGCTTCAATTTAGGATCTGATCCAAGACTCAAGGAGCCATATCCTCAACCATATCCCTCATTTTCTCATGGTTTTTGTTCCTATCAAGCCTATATATTGAGGGCTTTTCAAGGTGAAAGGAGGAAGGATTGAAGCATATCAAACCTTTGATCTCAGGGGAAGATTCCAGGTATCAAAGTACTGATCTTGGTAGATTTGTGCAAGAGATGGATGAGGATATATTGGGGAAGTATGGCATCATCATCCATGGTTTGTAAGTATTCTCTTTGGGTTCTCATTTGAATATACTTGGCCTATTTCCTTCAAGCTTGCATATTCTTGCATGTGTTTGTCTATTATCGCTTCAATCTTTGTAGATTAATTTGTTTGATCTAATAAATTAGAGTAGGAGTTAGTGGTTTCTCTTTGTTTCCGATTGCATGTATCAAGTTACACTAGGGAGTTTTGAGATCAATCTTGGATTGGAAGCAGCGAGGAAAAAATTCGAAACAAGGTGCATCACACCCTTTCTCCCTGTCTCTTTCTGATTGGTTAAATTAAATTCAAAGGGATGTTAGTGTCCACTTGTAGTATTTCTTTCTTTGTATAGGGGTCTGTAATCCAAGGGAGATTTCACCTGTCCACGGGGGAAATATAGTGTAACATTAGGTGGCAATCCTAGATGCTACCTGGGATGGGTAGTCATTCAACTAGAAATATTTCTTCATTCCAATAGTGAGGCCTCCGCCTCTTCTACTTTCATGTGCTCACCATTGAAATTAGGGGACTTGATTTTCTCGAGTTCACCTTGCAATATGTCTGCTTCAAACCTTCTTCTTTGCCTATGAATAGGAGACACACTTGGGCTGCTCCATGGCCTTGAGCTTGCATGAATTCTTCTAGTGGAATGCCTTGGGAATGATGGTTCCTTCTAATGCTTCTTGAATGCCTATCATTTCCATGATAATCTCGTTTGAAATGGGATCTTTATGATGACATTTGTCTAAAACTAGATGCTTTCTTGGTGCCAAAATCCTTGTTAACATATTTAAGCTCTCAAGTATCTCTTATTGAGCCTTTATAATCCTTTCATTATCATCCCTATAACTCTACACTTCCCTATGCAGACTTCTCATAGTGACAGGCCCTTGCCTATCTCTTCTTCCATTTGACTATGTCTCGACATTCCACATGCTGACATGCAGGCCTATGAAATCTTCCCCATGGCTATAATATCCTTGAGCATATTCCATAAATCTATTCCTCATATAGGAACTAAATTTTCTTTCTGTACTTCCGATTTTGTAAGAAATGTGCATGTAATAATTATTGTTAGATCATGCATATTATAAAACATTTTATTAATTAGAATACAGGTTGCTTCTTCATCAATTTTTGAAGGGAACATTCCGCTAATCCAAATTTTGATTTTGTTCATTCATTCCTCTATGAAATATCTTTCCAACGACAATCATATTTCCCAAAATCAAGCTTAGGTTTGAAAGTTATAGCCCTCTGAAGTTATTGTATAGGTATAAAACATCTTTGGAGACCTAAAGTCTTGAATTTTCCTCCATTGATCTATATAAATGGATTCATCATGGATATAAGTCATGTTTCTTCTTCATACCTTCCATGAACCCACCACCAACACTTAGTTTTTTTAACTTCATGGACTTGCAGACTCATAAACTTGTAACCTTCTTTCATAAGTCCGTCCAAAAAGTCTCAACAGCTAACCATTTTTCCACTTATTTGCGGACTCATGAACTCGTGGAATCATAATCTCGTGAAATTTCTTTCATAAGTTCATCTGAAAAGTCTCAACACTTAGTCATTTTCCCATCTTCATGGACTCAGAGACTCATAATAAGTCCCAACACTTAGCCATTTTTCTATCTTTGTGGACTCACAGACTCATAATAAGTCCCAACATTTATCCATTTTTCGTCTTCATGGAATCATGGAATCAAAGACTCATGGACTCATAATAAGTCTCAACACTTACCCATTTTTCCATCTTCCTGGACTCAGAATAAGTTGCAACACTTAGCCATTTTCCATCCTCGTGGACTCAGGGACTCACAATAAGTCCCCACACTTAGCCTTTTTTCCATATTCGTGAACTTAAGGACTCACAAACTCATAATAAACCCCAACACTTAGCTATTTTTCTGTCTTGATGGACTCATAATAAGTCCCAATACTTAGCCATTTTTTTGTTTCTTCATGGACTGACACTTGGACAAAATTCCAAGATCTTACCACAATTTCATGGGACTCATAGTTGGTATGCTGCATGGATCCACATCACCTGCCAACTGTAATCTCATCCAATATGTATCTTCCACCATGGCAACACCTGTCTTTATTACCACGTCATCTGACATGTGGCCTCCATGCCATGCCGACATCATCATAAGGAAAAATACCCAAATTTTTTCGATTTTCTTATTTTCAAGATTTCCAAAGGGGTTCATGATCTAGATGGATATCACTGGCCACCCACCTTTTCCAACTAGCTCAAAACAGTATTCTGACAATTTTGGCAATTTACTATTTTTAGCAGTTTTAACTTTCGGGGCCATTTTGAGGGCCTAAATGAAGGTTTTTCAGGATCGATCTCCTCAATGATAGACAAAGACATGATTGGGCCCTCGAAATGAATCTCCTCTATGATACCTTTCCAACGGGCTATCGTGCGCCTAAAACAGATATGGTATGCAAAAGTTATGACCCTGGAAAGTTGATGTACTAACTTACCCAAACAGGGCCCACATGACTTTTGACGTTTCATATCCTAGGGTTAGGTTTTTGGATGTCTAGGGTTTTTGAAATTCCTATTTATTGTAAAAAATCCTTCAGAGCCTCATTGTAATCATCTTCTTTCGAATAAGCGCAACTGTCACATCTCTTCTCCGAGATAAGTCGCCACCATTCCAACAAGCTTGTTTTCTGCTGCATTTTACAGTTTCAACTTATTTCCTTATTGAATAGAGAAACAATTTTACTGTATCTCTGTTATTCTATGTTAAGCATGTTTTAATAATCTGTATTCATTTCATTCTGCTCATAAAATCCGAATCATTTTTATTTCATCCAAATCAATAGTACATCAAGAGAAAAGCTCCAAGTCTTCAAAAAAAGAGTCTTCTTAACAAAACGTAACACAATATTAGAAATCTGTCTCTCCCACTTTTTCCCCTATGCTAGAGGTATATTTATAGACTTGAGACTCAACCTCTTTACTTGAATTCAAGAGGAAAACGGGGAATAAACATATCTCAATCGATCTCCTTTGATTTTTGAATTGTTGCTTGCAAGGAGTGATCATTAGTGAACTGGCAGCGCTCTTCAAGGTAAGTGAGGGATAAGGTCCCTTAATTATTGGATGGAAGCACTCTTATGGGAACAAGGTCCCTTGACTCTCAAAATTCTCCTTTCCTTAAGGGGTTCGACATGTTTGATGTTACACACATTCTTTACCATATGCATTAGATAAAAAAAGGCACTATACACATAAAATTCCACCTCAAAAACATATTCACTAAGCAACATACAAAAATACTCATGAATTATTATTAAATATGGTCAAAAAGAAAATATTAGTCATATCATGGTGAAAAATGTGTCTATTATCAACCCTTAAGATAGGAAATATTGAGGCTCATCAACTATAACATCCCCTACCCCTTAAAAAGCATCCTTGTCCTAAAGGCTTAAGATGTGGAAAGTGTTGTAGAATGGTTGTTGTTTCCCTTCTGGTTGTGTATCCTTCCATTGTACTAAAACTTCTTGGATCATGCATTAGTGGAGACTGTGCTCTCATTTTTTAAGGATGGAATATGGTTTCAACCAAATGGAAACTTCTTCATCCAATTCAAGCAGATGTATTTGATGCAATGCACCCAACTCCCTAATCCTCACTTAGGTTGATGGGGTGTCAAACATTATCCTTCTCCAAAGGGATTAATCTCTCTCAAAAACCCTCGTGGATGGATTCAACTTTTCAAGATCTTTCCAATGACTATAATCATGGATAAATTTGAGATCTCTATCAAAAGGCATAAAATTCTAAAGTTTTATGGGGTTCCAATTATCAAATACAACTCACTGTCATGTGGAATCTGTGTGACTACCTGTCACTTGTTCCATATGATATGGTGCATGCCACTTGTTGGCATAGGGGCAGAGCCAGGGTTCGGCTCCAAGAGTGCACCAACAAGCCCTAACTACTGGCCCTTTTGGCAGCACCTGTGAAGCAGATGCAGTCTCACCCGAAGTAGCTATGGGGGAGTTGCAGGACAGAGATGTCTACAACCAAATGGAATATCAAGTATATCTAATAGAAGATCTATAAAACATTCCTATTTCACTTATCATCTTATATACTACTCCACATAACTATCAATCACATCTAACACATTAATGCAATAACAATATATCAAAAGATAAATAACAGAGCATCAATCCCACACAGCACAAGATATACATGGTTCACCCTCTCTCTAGGGCTACGTCCACAGAACTATGCTTTATAATATATTAAGATGAAGCATACAGTTCTTATCTGCACTCTTAGCTAGCATATCTTCTTCTTCTTCTCTCTTTCTCTCCCCTTCCTGCGCACCTAGTTGCAGGAATGATCTCCGCACCTAGCTGGAGATCTTACAATACTAGAAGGTTCTCACACACAACAACAATAGCAACAACCAACCACAACAACAAAAACTACCAATAATAACAACAGTCACCCGACCCAGGTCCTCTTGAACTTTATTTATACATTACAATAGCTCACTGACATCCTTAGGCCAAAACCTAGGTGTCAAAACCCTAGATACCAAAACCCTAGGTATCTAAAACCCTAGGTCAACTTGACCCACATTTTCAGGACTTTGCCAACCTGTCTTTCCTTCCTTCTCGCACAGTGATCTAAAGCATCCAACAGTGGCTTTTTCCTCTTGCTAAGTTGTCCACGATCCATCTTTCTTATTGATCTCTCATCCTCAATCTCCTCATCCAAAAATTCTTTCTTTAACTTCGCTCTGTCTTTTCTTCTCTTCTTCTCACTTCGACCCAGTAATAGTCACTATGTCTTCTACACAGTTCGTGTTTTAACTTTTCTTCCTTGATCTTCATTTGCTTCCATAACCAAGGACCAACAGGCCCCCAACACTCACTTGTGACTCATTCCGAGGCACTTCAGATCTGGACTTTTTATTTGACTTTGACTTCGGACTGCGCAGGGCAACCTTTGCTTTCTTCTCTATGCCTCCCTTCCTTGTGCAGACTGTAGTTTCTGTGTTTGGTACCCAGTTTCAACTACACTTGGTACCTAGACGCTTTTCCTTTTTATTTTACTAAGAGCTGCGAGGTAGTTGGTTGTCATAATACATCTTCAACTGGCTCCCATTCACCAAGCCTTCCTTCCATTCTCCATTCAAAGTCTTCAACTATGCATCTCCTCCTTCTGTAACATAAGAAAATTCATATGGCCTAAGCCAATGTGTTCTGAACTTTCCTGGATGCTTGATGAACTTGCTGTCATATACCAATACCAAATCACCTTGCTTAAATTCCTTCTTCTTGATGTGTCTGTCATGATAGGCCTTCTCTCTTTCCTTCTGTACTTTCTGATGGAATCCTACGATAAATCTGTCTATAAAATAACATACCTCCTGGCCTCCTACATTATCCAACACTTTGTCAGTAAATGGGGTAGGTGGGTCACGCAAACATGCATCATTTATCTTCCTGAGATCCACACATATCCTGGTATATCCTTTCTTCTTGTCTTGCACCACCATAGGGATAATACACTCTGACTCTTCGACAGGTTCTATAATCCCTGCTTCCAGCATTCTGTCGAGCTCAATTTTCACTTTCTCCTTATATATAGGGTTCAACCTGTAGGGTCTCTGTTTGACTGGTATTTCATATGGATTCAAAGGGATCCTCATCTCTCCCATAGGCCCTTTAATTCCCTTCATATCAGTGAAATTGGTTGGAAATAAGTCCTGATATTCATGCAGTAACTCTATGATCTTGTCAATGGTAGCAACATCCCAGTAATCTCCAACATTGGCAAGTTTCGACATCTTCTTTGTTCCAATATTGACTTTCTTGATCTTGATCGATTGTTCAATGAAAGAAAACTCAATTCATGGTCCTTCCACATATCTTTGGCATTCTGTTTCGACGATGTTAACCTTCCTAGGATCATCATCTTCATCAGCATTGATGTTGTAACAGCCTTGGAGTTTCTGGAGAGGTGCAGTCCATTCATCCTCTTCTTGCTCCAAAGGGAGGCTAGATGCCTCCTCAAATACTTTCTGTCTTACAATATATAACACTTGATCTACTGAAGGATATTGACTTTCAAATAAGAAGGTAGTTACAAAATTCTGAGTCATACCTTCCCATTCTGTAATGATGAGGCATAGCTCCGCTTGAAGGTACCAGTTGATAGGATTTGTGTCCAGTGTGTTAATGAATTTGTGTACCCACTGCTCTGGAGGAATGTTGCTCCATGCTTCCTTGCAACTTCACACATGGTCCTTTGGACAACTTCGACCTGTGTACCGAACTTCGCATCCTTCTACTTGTGCTGAGAACCGTGATGTCATCAAATTATGACATTGTACCTAGTCTGTAATATTACTTTTGTGTGTCCCCCACCATCTTACTGGTGTTTCTATCAAATCCTCATGCATTTCCAAAAATCTTTGTTGTGTTGGTACACTTGCTTCAAATTCTGACAAGAAGGTTTCTAAAGGATTTAAACCATCAAAGGTGGGTAAGTTACTTACTGTTGTGCCAATCTAACGAACTTCTCTGGTTAATCTAGCACATCGCCTTGTAGATACTTCATATAATTTATTCTGCTTGTTCTCCAACTCTTCTTCTGAATATGATGAACAGGCATTGTCACTTCACCATATTAGGTTTCCATCGGCTATAGGATTAATGTAATCTTGTTGTCTGGCTGTGATTTTGTATATGTTTTCCAGTTCATATGCACGGTCTTCTTCTCTGATAGGCTCTATGTATCTCTGACCTTCATCGTCATCTAAAGGTGCAATGAACCTAAGGCCATCTCTTTCAAATGTCATACATATTTTCTTTAAATCAACCACAGTGGAATTATTGAAATCCCAATCAATTCCTAACAGCGCAGGGTAAGGACAATTGTCATCAACTATCTCAATTACCTCAAAATCTGCAAATGTCCTTACTCTGTCGATGTCCATAGGGACATGTTCCAATCATCCAAAGGGGATAACAACTTGTTGATTAGCCATACTAAGCCTGATAGGGGAATATATCAACTTACGTTTCCCCATTGGTGCCCAAGTCTGCTTTTTCGTGACATTGACCTTCGACCCTAAGTCGAGGACCACATAGTTGATTTCATACTCTCCTATTTGAGTGTTCAAGTGTAATTCCTTATTTTTCCTTCTCCTTTTTGAGACTTGGTGTACTTCCCTATTCAGTAAGGGGTCTATATTTCCTATCTCATATTGTCTAATTAAACTTTGTAGCTCCTGTATAACGCTTTCATATTGAATCAACTTAATACAAGTATATAAAAATTCCATGAGCTTGCTTACCTCTTTTCCCTTGTTTGGCAGAGAAGACTGATCGAATGCCAGAGGCATTCCATATTCTCTTACTTTTGGTCATGTCTTTGATGAAAAACCTTGGTCTCCCCTGAATTATTTTCTTTCCTCCTCAAACATCTGTCTTTCTTTCCTCGCATCAAAAGTTTGGGTCTTCTCTGCATCTTTCTTAACTCCTGATTCTTCTGTGATCTTTCCTTGGGTCAGCCTGTGTCCCCCTGTAATAGTGCCTCCTCTCATGATAATAGTTACTCTAGCGTCTTCTCTGCGAGGTTTAGTGTATATCCATTGTACTTGTGGGTTCTGTTGAGGTCCTTGTCTCTCCTGAAGCTTACCTAACAGCATAGGACAATCTTCTATAATATGTTCGAATGAACTGTAGTAGTTGCAAGTAGTGAAAGGGTTCTGAAAATCCTATTCCAAGTGTCATGGTTGCACACATTTGTAACATATGATCTTTCCTCAACCTCGACCCATACCACCTCCTCCTCCTCGTCCTCTAAATCCACCGCGAGGGTTGAAGTTTCCTCTTCCTGGAGAGTTATACTACGTAGTGTTTCCTTCTTATTGTACTTCACCTCAAATATTGTATATATCCATTGACCTTTCATGCATGAGGTCGTAAGCCCTAAAATCCCTATCATCATGCCCCATGGACTTACAGACCATGCAATACAAATTTGTGGGTGTCTGAACATACTTATGCATGTAGTAGCACTCACCTAGGCAATGTCTATTTCTGCATACCTCGCACCAGGGTAGGGTGACTTGATTCAAAGGGCTCGGAGCTCCAAAGGCTAAGTATTCCTGAAATAGGGGACAATGTTCTTTATCATGGCCTTCTGTTCTACATCTAGTACACCAGATGTCTTCTATTTTATCCTTTCCCTTGTCTTTATTCATATCTTTGACCTGTAGAGACAAACTAGTTAACTGACTCAAGATTTCACTCATACATGAGTTAGATTCTCCCATAGGGGTTGATTCTATATTCATGGAAATCTCTAGTGCCTCAGCCTACGAAGAAATCTTCTGCTGCATCAGAGGAACTATGATATGTGGTAAAAGGGAAACAATGAACCATTCCTTGTTCTATTCATCTGGGATCTAAAAATTCAATCGGCCTATTAAGGTCTTGAACCTCTGATTGAATTCCCAGATAGGTTCAACGACCTTCTGCTTGATCTCTTTCATCTCTGTAATACATTGTGACTCGGATTTGGGTTTCTTGAACTCTACAATCAACACATTCTTGATCTCATTCAGTGGCTTAGGCTATGCAAGTTCTAGGACAAGTTTCATGTACCAACTCAGTGTGTGATCCCTTAGAGTAGTGTTGAATTGATCTCTTTTAACAACTTCGTCGATGACATTATTAATGTTCCATTCGGCCTCACACAGGAACCAGTGTAGATCAGGATCTTCAGATCCACCTCCCCTAAAGATAGGGAGTCTCATATCATCTTCCATAGAGCTGCCTAGGTTTCATGTCTGAGTATATGTTGAACTAATAGTAATAGCACTCTGAAGACTCCGGTGAATTTGATTGTTCTGATTACTTAGTGCTGCTAAAACAACAGGAGGGTTAATAGTACTTACTTCAGTAATCTGCGCAGTTCTTGAAGTTTCTAGCTCGTCCCGGTGAGGTTCTTCATCTTTCCTTTCCTCTGTCCAAGCAGGTTCTAGATGCTCTTCATCCATAAGATCTGCTTCTTCTCCACTGTAGAAACCCTCATCCCTGTAGTTTTTCTTAAATAGGTTTGCAAGGTGAACTCCTCTGAACACTCTCCCACTGCACGTATGTCCAACCTCTATGTTAATGTCGTTGTCTGAATTCTTGAACATTAGCTTTTTCCAATATGAAAAACTATTTTATCTTCAATGTGTTCTTCTCATGCAATAACATATTGATTCTTAGTTTTAGAAAATGTAAAAATTTTCCTCTGGGTCCCTTGAAGAAATATCTCTCGTCTTGGCTATATGATTCTACTCTATCAAAAAAAAACTCGGTGATTTACCCTCCAATGGTTCTATCAAGCCAGTGATATACTACTCTTAACATGGCATTATCAACTCTCTTGACCTTCTTGATCAGCGTCGACGTCCAAACCACAAGAGGTCTAGATCGTATCTCAAGCTAGGTATCTGCTAACCTAGCTAACCACTCATATAGCTCCTGATGGTTTCCTCCAAAGAAGATCTCTTGTATATCGGTAAAGATATATATTCCTAACCAATTCTCTATACTAAGGTTAGGGTTCTTCTTCTGGGCTTCAACGAAGTCCCTCTCTTGATTCTTTATCTACCTCTAAATATTTGTCTTCGATGGAAACCACCTTGACATTCCCTCAAGAATATTCTCATCCCGGTAAAAGAACCATTTGTTGGCACCGGGATAGACCCAGGGTTCGGCTCCAAGAGTGCACAACAAGCCCTAACTACTGGCCCTTTCAGCAGCACCTGCGAAGTAGATGCAGTCTCACCCGAAGTAGCTATGGGGGGGNACTTATCATGTTATATCCTACTCCACACAAATATCAATCAGATCTAACACATTAATGCAATAACAGTATATCAAAAGATAAAGAACAAAGCATCAATCCCACATGACACAAGATATACGTGGTTCACCCTCTCTCTAGGGATACATCCACAGAATTGTGCTTTATAATATATTAATATGAAGCATACAGTTCTTATCTACGCTCACCCCCTCTCTAGGGATACGTCCACAGAATTGTACTTTATAATATATTAAGATGAAGCATACAGTTCTTATCTGCGCTCTTAGCTAGCAGATCTTCTTATTCTTCTCTCTTTCTCTCCCCTTCCTACACACCTAGCTATAGGACTGATCTCCGCACCCAGCTGGAGATCTTACAATACCAGAAGGCTCTCACACTTAACACTTCTCTCTCACATAAAAACAATAGTAACAACCAACCACAACAACAACAACTACCAATAATAACAACACTCACCCGACCCAGGTCCTCTTGACCTTTATTTATACATTACAATAGCTCACCGACATACTTAGGCCGAAACCTAGGTGTCAAAACCCTAGATACCAAAACCCTAGGTCAAGTTGACCTGCATTTTCAGGACTTCGCTAGCCTATCTTTCCTTCCTTCTCGTGCAGTTCTCCAAAGCATCCAATGGTGGATTTTTCCTCTTGCTAAGTTGTCCACGATCCGTCTTTCTTGTTGATCTATCATACTCAACCTCCTCATCCAATGGCTTGCTTTCTTTAACTTCGCTATGTATTTTCTTCTCTTCTTCTCACTTCAACCCAATAACAGTCACTGTGTCTTCCACGCAGTTCGCGTTTTACCTTTTCTTCCTTGATCTTCGCTTGCTTCCATAACCAAGGGCCAACACCACTTGGATATTCGACTCAATGATTTCATTCCCTCAGGACCCTTCTTCATCATCTTCAGGGTTCCCTCTCCTTCATGGAGACATAATTCATCCCCATCCTCAAGATCCAATGACGAACTCTGATGAGTCTAGTATCAGGATCCGACGACTCTCAGACCCTGACATCCAATGAATCTGATCACATCAATGCATTTAACTTGCATGGTCATTAACTATTTTCCCCTTAAACTCTTCTAAATCTATCAAGTGGGACCTATGGAAATCTACCGTTGAGATTCTATCTCTCTCGTTCACCAATCAACGACTCTCATTTAAACTTGAAAAACATTTCGTCGTCGTTGTCGAAATGCAGTCACTTCAATTTAGAGGTCTACGCCTAATCATTTAGTCACAACAATCACTTCTACGAGATCTAACGGTGTTCACGACACTTCCTTCAATGGTCAGTATGTAATCTCTGGGTTCTACCTTGGGTGATATCTGATATTTCCTGAACAATCTTTTCACTTTCATGTTTCTAAGCAAAGGGGTGGTGATAAGGGTGAACATTAGGTGGGATGATACCAACTATAAGGGAAATGGAATGATCATGGACACCATAGTAGGGTGGGAGGCCTTGGGGGTTTCAAAAACTAATTGGTTCTTGGTTAAGAGGGATTGGATGTCAGGATGACTAGGTGGGGAAGGGATCTCAAAGGCTTGAATAGAATGAAACTGGGTGATAATGTAAGACTGGCCTTTTTTGAGGAGTTTTTCCATGTGATGTGAGCTGAGTATATCTATAGAACATGCAGTGATTTTGTGGAGAGTGCAACCGTGCCTAGCATGTTGGAAGCTCATGTATAATGATTGGAAATCCATGGTGATGGGACCCAATGTGCGCAACCATTCAACACCTAGAACAATGTCACAACCACCCATTTCAATGAAAAACATGTGGGATTTCAAAGAATAATATCCAATTTGAAAGAACACGTTTTCGCAACGACCCCCATAGCTCATGGATCCACCATTAGAAATCATGATATAAAAAATTTCACTTCTTGGATATAACAATGTGTCTCTTGGGAGACTCTATGGTGAATAAAATTATGGGTGTTTCCACTATCAATCAAGACAATGACCTTACAGTGCTTGATATAGCCAATATATTTATGTGTTTAGGGAGCTGAAATACAAATCAAGGCATAAAGGGAGATTAGGGGTTCCACAACATTTTTATCAGAAGGAAAAAATTCATCATTTGGTTGAGGCAAAGGTTCTTGAGGTAGATAATCACTATCATCTTTTGAAATGTCTTTGGAAATGGACACAAAATTTTTCTACTCCTTTCATTTGTGCCCAAGAAAATATTTGTCATCACAGTTGTAAAACAGTCCTTTAAGTTGATGTTGAACCATTTTAGCCCTAGTTAATTTGTGGATCTTGAGAGGAGGAGAGGTAAGAAAATGATTGGTGGGATGGGGGTGGGGAATAAAGTTTGGTTTTTTATTTGAGTATTAATCACTTGTTTTTCTTCCCTATATTGATGAGTGGATTTGAGCTAAGTGGTAAGACAAGTCGTTAAGACATGAACACCGATTTATTCCTTTGGACCGCTAATAAAACATTCTTTGAAGTAGGTATCTGACATGCCTTCTATGCAGAAAGATGGTTGTTGAAAATTAAAGATGTAATCTTCAACCATACATGACTATTTAAGCTTGGTTAAGTGGCCCAAATGATGAGTCTCAGTGTCAAACCTCTCATAAAGATATGTGACAAATTGAGTGCAAGCAATATAACCTCTGTGGGAATTATTATGCCATTACCACCATTGCTAGCACTCATAATCTAAATATAATACACCAACACAAAGTTTCGTTAAGTCATTAGTGATGCCATGCACTAAAAAATATTGTTCCATTTGAGTGACCCTGGTAGTGGGGTCCTAACTATCAAATTTATTCACATCCACTTTAGGAAGGAACAAATAACGAACAAGGATGTTAGAGTGAAGCCCCATGGAGTGGGAGAATTCAAATCCTTATTGGTGTAAGGTTTTTTTCGAGCAGTTGGTGTCTGTGAATTTTTTAAGAAATGTAGAGAGGTTTTCCTTCATGCCATCTAGTGCACTTAGATTGGCAGTAAGTGTAGAGGGATGGTCATTAACTGTAGCAAATTTTTTGTCGATATCAACATGATTTTTTGTGATTTTGGTGTCCATGGATTCACATAGTTGTTCCATGTTCACAATGCCATGGTCAAGTTCTTATGTTCGGGTGTCCATCTAGAGGGGGTGCACAAGAAAAAATGGAATGGGAAGGGGCCTAAGGATATGGGCTAGTGGTTCCATAACATGACTTACTATAAAGTGGTAGGAATGTGATCATTGTGACTTTTTGGAGTTGTTGAGATAGGCAATTAATAATGGGGTGACTAGGTCCACATAAAAAAAGGATTATGGAAGAAGGGCACCATTGTGATCAATAGGAAGAGAATATTATATTGAGATAAGTCTTAAATAAGGGTGTTGGTAGCTCCACTTTATAATCTCTTTTTATTTTATTTTTACTTTTGTGAAGTTATACTCCGAACTGAGAAATATTGTGTTGACATAATGTTCAAATTCTTAATACTGGACATTATGTAGGAATTTCCCAAACTAGAAGCATGAAGCAGGGTTTCCAATGATCCAAATTTCAACAGATCTTATTGTTTTAGAATTTTTTTGGACCAACAACAAGGATTAGGGTTACAAGGGTCCTAAGAACAAAGGAGTGTCCTATGCTACATTTCTCTAGTATACTTGTGGGGTCCAACAATAGTACTTGACCCAATATATCAATTCTCTAATAAAGGAGGTTTGAGAGTACCCTTAGTCATACTACCTGATTGCCCAGGTACGCAAGAGTATTCTTCTCAAGTGTTGTTCCAAGTGCCACTACAATAGTCAGGCAGTCAAGCAATTGATCCAGGGCTAGTTTCAAGACACCTACATGACTTCTGATATACTCAAGGGTATGTGGAAGTGAAATCTGTATATTGGTGATGTCTGAAGAAGTATTACTTGAAGGGGTACTAACAGGGGTTACAAGGGTTTCTATCTAGGTGAAATATCTCATAGTTCCTACTTGTAAGCTTCCACGACTGTAGGTTTACCCACTTAACGATAGATCTCTATTTATTTATAGACGCCAAAACATGTTTATAGCTTGAAAAACTTTCTTCTGAAAATGGTTCCAGGAAAGTGCTTTGATACCACTTGTGATGTACCAAATAGATATAATCAAAGCATAAATCACAATTATTAGTCAAATACATATTAGAAAGAACAATGAACAATGGACAATATGAACAAAATATGACACTTTATTGATATGGAAGTGATTTTCCTCCACCTCTTCGAGGTGGAAACCTCCATTAGAGAAGAGATCTGATTACAAATAATTTCCAAGACACCTTTTACAAATGCTTCTATATCTTTATATAGTACTTTCTACCCCCTAGGAACATTTTGGAGAAGGAAATTTCTAGTAGGGGGAACCTTCTAGTAAGCCTTCTTATAATAATTATGTTCATGCTACTACATAAGTCTTGTTTACTAATGATGGCCTCCATACATAATAATACATAATAATCTATCTACTTAGGGGGTTAGGGAGGTTATAACACTTTGCATTGTTGGAAGTGGGATTGGATGTGTTTTACTTACAAGCTACTTGCATATTTTTGTGGAAAATTTATTAATTTTGTTGTATCTTATATTCAAGAGTGAATTAAGCACTTGCTCGATGTCTTTATTTTTGTGGGGTGATTGGTGTAAAATGTGGTGTTTTTCAATATCCCGAACTATGACATCATTGATCTCTATCAGGGGCTCTTAGTTATGCATGCTTCCTCTTTTTAGTATATTATAAGTTCATGCATTTTTTATTGTTGGGTGACTATATAAAGAACTAGGTGAAGGTGCACCATCTCCTATACATTTCGAGAGTTGTTGAGAGGCTGAAGCTCTGTCAAGAAAACCTCTCAGAAGATGGCAGTTTCTAACACCACCATTGTTTTGCTTCACAGATGATGCGTTAGATTGATTCCATCACTATGTATCTCTCATTCATCTTCCTTTCACCTCTTTGTGAGCCAATATTGCAGTTCTATTGGTTTCCATCTCTTTTATGAAAATGAAGGAAGGTTCATCAAAAGAGGAGGGGGAAACTATTGATTATTCATAAAAGTAATATGATGATACAAACAAGTATAGGTAGATACCATGGGAAAAAAAGATATCGATGTTTGATGATATTGTCAAGTTCATTTAAAATATTGCAAAAGGAGATGGACAATTTAAAAAACAATCTTCCCTCTTTGGTTTCAATTTTGACTTCATTACACTCGATGGGAGTAAAATAATACTAGCAATACTATACTTGACACATAAAAATAATTGATATAAGGTCATAAATCCACCCAATGATAAAACAATATTTGTTTACACACACATGACTTTATATCAGGGAAAAAGATGACTTATATCCCACATAGAAGACCACTACAATAACAACTACATTGTTTAGTGGTGCAGACCCCAAGCCCTCAGGCCGAGATCCACTCAGGATCATTCTAAATCTTCCCTCCTGAGTCTGATTGACTCTTTGATTTTCCCCATAGGGAATCCCTCACACGCTCGACGGTGTATCCACAGGTCCTTATGAGTATGCCCCGTGTGATCAAACACCAAGCATCACTCAAATCTCCTGACCTCAATAATATGATCGTGCCCTTTTCCAGATCAAGATTTCGGGTTTCACGATATCGTGATTCCTGTTGTCGAGTTTCTTGTCTCTTCAACCTCCGAAACCCGAAATGTCGAATTGCCGAAACCTCTGGCCGCATCCTCCTCCAAAACTGTATCGTGTTTCACGACTTTGGGAGTTCCGGAACAAAGAACCCCGATCCCTTGTCTTCTAAAGTGTCGAAATGTCGAATGTCGATGTGTTCAGTAAAGGTTGGCCTCCAACGGGACATTTCGCTGGTTTGGAGTTTCGGACTTTGCGAATCTTGATGCAAGGCTTCCGACTCTTCTACCTCCAAAACCTCAAAACGGTCAACAGGTATTGACACTACCTGGAAACAAGTACATGCCACCTATCTTCTCAACTGTCCTCGGTTTCTGACGTGGATTCCTACCACCTGTCACTCTTCCCAGCTTTCGGGACTTGAACAAGCCTTCGACTGTCATTCCCTTACCACTTCGAAAAACTGAATTCTGAATTGACGCCTTCTATGGAATCAATGATTGATAGCCTCCGTTTAGATCCAACAGCCCACATTATTTCAGGCTTCCAAGTACCGGAAGTTCGAGATTCTCGATTTCAAACCACTATCTTCTCGAGTTCTCGAACCCCAAAACACCGAAATGTCGAAACGCCACTTCACAATATTTCGCGTTTCACAACTCTGGGGTTTTTCAATACAAAGGCCTCTGGCTCCTTATCATTAGGATTTCTGGTATTCTGAATCTCTAATTACCGAATTACCAAAATCCCAAAATTCTTCACTTAACACTTATTTTCGCGATTCGGGAGTTAGAGTGACCAAGGATTTTGGCTCGCACTCCAAACTTACAAACTCCGATTTGCCGAAATGATCCTGATGACTCCACTAACATGATCAATAGTCCACATTGAGTCTTACCTCCCGAAGGGTGGATTCATCCAATGCTTAACCTCCTTGTAGCTACACTGAATCCCACGGTCCTCGCAACTTCGTGAGTTCTCCATAGAGAATTTCAACCGCTCATTCCTTCCTTGAAGACTTCTATGAATTGAACCAGTGTTCCTTGTCTAAACTTGGCTTCTGCAAAGTGACTTCACCTCGTCTCCCTTTTAACACCTCAAAGGCGCTAACCCTTTTAATCTTTTACTTGCAAACTTGAGTCTCAAAAGGACTCCTGCACGCACTCCTTGCGGCAATATTTCAAATACTTCTAAGTATTTGATTCTTCAACTCTGTGAACCCTCTACAATAGCAGTCCCTTACCTTTCAACCTTAGTTGATAAGTTTAAGGCCTTGACTAGCCTGCGCACACCTTGCATGGATTTTGTGCTTCACCTGCACTTCTACTAGAATGAGAACAATTGTATCCCTCTTGAGCTTTCTGAGATAAAACTTAGAACCTTCGTCAACGCACACCTTGCGGACATTTCACTGCACTCCTTGCAGGAACTTATCTCACTCAAGAAGAGAAACAATTGAAACTCATTCTCTCTCTCTCTCAAACTTTAGACATTCAACATGAAATCATACATTCAACACAATATTAAAGAAAATGTATAACATAGAGAATAAAACAACTGTAAGCATACCATTCACCATGTATAAATAGAAAACATCACAACACCATGAAATTTGATTCAAAGCTTCATATATTAATTCAAAGCTCCTGTACATGGGATTCTCTCTACATCTCTCTTCTTCTGTGCTATGCTAATGATGCAACTAACTACTATGGTACAAAGGCGAGGGTGTCTATATCCGTTTTCCCTCCTACTCTTCTAAACTATCTAATCTATTAATTCAAACCTACCTACTTTCATTAACTAGGCTTAAATTCCTTTTACATTGAGAGATGAGAGAAAATAGCTCACGATCTGTTTACAACAGCCAGATATACATGTAAGTAAACTTCTAGCTACTACATTAATATTAGCTTCTTAATCTTTCAAAAATATTTCAAAATGTGAAAAATGTGCTGGCGCTTTTCCCAGCTGGCTTCCGCATCCATGCTTGCTTGGCTGCTGACGATGCTCCTGCATCATACTCCCTCGCTTGAAAATTTTCATGAACTCCTATTCATGAGCTTTTGCATGGTCTGTCCATGCTTATGAATTTCTACTTCATACTCCCAACTGGCATCTTCAACTGGATGTCCCTTCCATTTGACCAAGTATTCAAAATACTCCTTCCTCCTGGTATTTTTGCTAATCCTCTTGTCAACTATGCTTTCCATCTGTGGCTTTTCAGCTACATGCATCTGTTTTGTCCATTGAACTTCTTTTTGTTCATCCTTTGCTCCTACTTCTTCAGCTCTATAAGGGTACAAATCCTCAACATTGAATATCGGTGAAATTCTGATCCCATCGGGTAATTCAATCTCATATGCGTTTGCCCAAAATTTCTTTATGACCTTGTATGGTCCAATCTTTTTCATATTCATTTTGTTATATGTTCCTCTTGGGAACCTTTCCTTCCTCAGATGTGCAAGAATCATATCACCAACATCAAATTGAAGTTCTCGCCTATGTTGATATTCTCTGTGCTTGTATTCTTGGCTCAAACTCTGCAATCGCTCCTTGACTCGGCTATGAAGCTGCTTCATTGCTTCTGCAAAATTCTCTGCACTAGCACTCCTAAATTCATTTTGTTCTAAATCTTTCAATTCAGAAACTCCCATTGGATGCATTCCATATACAATTTGGAATGGACTCTACCCTATGCTTCTGTTGAGTGAATCATTGTAAGAAAATTTCGCCTGTGGAAAAATGCAATCCCATTGACTGTGGTGTTTAGTCACTAGGCTCCTTAGAAACTCTCCTAAGCTCATGTTCACAACTTTTGTCTGCCCATCTGTCTGAGGATGATACGCTGAGATAAATGAAAAAATTGTCCCTAGATTCTTCCATAAAGTCCTCCAGAAATGTCCCACGAACTTGGTATCTCGATCAGAAACAATACTCCTTGGCAAGCCGTGAATTCTGACGACTTCCTTGAAAAACAAGTTCACAATATGAGTTGCCTCACTGGTTTTCTGGCATTGTATGAAATGTGCCATTTTTGAAAATCTGTCGACTACCACAAAGATTGAATCACATCCTCTTTGTGTCCTTGGCAGTCCAAATATAAAATCCATGCTCACTGCATCCCACGACCTTGCAGGTATGGGTAATGGCTGGTATAACCCTGTGTTCTGCCTTTTCCCTTTTGTGTGCTGACAAATCCTGCATCTGTCCACAAATTTCTTAACATCTGTCCTCATCCCTGGCCAAAAATATGAGTCATTCAACTTTGAGAACGTCTTATCATGACCGAAGTGTCCGACCAATCCTCCACTGTCTTTTTCCTTCAGCAAATTCTCCCTCATGGAGCATTTTGGAATACATAGTTGATTTCCCCTGAACAATAATCCATCCTGGATCATGTATTCAATCCATTAGGTTCTGTCCCTGAGAATTGGATTCTCAGACGCTTCATATGCTTCCTTAAAATCTGGATCATCCCTGTACATTTCTTTGAGGTTATCAAAACCCAAAGTTTTGACTCTGACTTCCTACACAAGCAAACATTTCCTGCTCAAAGCATCAACAAATTTGTTAGCAGTTCCAGAAATACACTTAATTACAAAAGTAAAATTCTGCATGAATTCAACCCATTTAGCATGTTTTTGGTTCAACTTCTCATGTTGAGTCACAAACTGTAAAGCATGATTATCATTGTACAAAACAAACTCTTTAGGAACCAAATAGTGCCTCCATTTCTTCAACGCTTGTATGACCGCATAGAATTCCTTGTCATATGTGGAGTACTTAACCTTCGCTTCATTCACTTTTTCACTGAAGTATGTGATCGGTCTGTCATCTTGGCTCAAAACCGCTCCTATTGCAAATCCACTAGCGTCACACTTGACCTGAAATGTCTTGCTGAAATCTGGCAAAACCAAAATTGGTTGCTCAGTGATCTTTTTCTTCAGCAGGTTGAAACTCTTCTCTGCTTCTTCTATCCAATGAAAATATTTGTGTCTTTTCTTCACCGTATCCATCATTGGTGCACTAATTCCATTGAAGTTTTGAATGAATTTCCTATAAACTTGCCAAACCATGGAAGCTTCGAACTTCAAACACATTTTCCGAAGATGGCCAATTCTTAATCGCATTTACCTTTTCCGGGTCCATCTTCAACTCATTTGCAAAGATAACAAAACCCAAATAAATGAGTTATGTCCTCATAAATGATGATTTCTTCATATTAATCAGCAATTTCTCTTGTTGTAATCTCCTCATCACTGCAACTAAATGCTTTAAATGCTCTGCTTCTGTCTTGCTGAAAATCAATATATCGTCAAGATATATGATGATGAATTTCCCAATGAAATCCTTCAGGACTTCGTTCATCAATCTCATGAAAGTACTGGGTGCATTTGTTAAGCCAAATGGCATGACAAGCCATTCATACAACCCCTCATTCATCTTGAATGTTGTCTTCCATTCATCACCTTCTTTCATTCGAATTTGATGATATCCGCTTTTCAAATCAATCTTTGAAAAAAATCTGGATCCACTCAAGCAATCCATCAAATCATCCATCCTTGGTAATGGAAATCTGTATCTGATGGTAATATTATTGATTTCCCTTGAGTCTGTACACATTCTCCAGCCTCCGTCTCTCTTTGGGTTGAGCGTTGTTGGAACAACGCATGGACTCAATCTTTCTCGAATCAATCCTTTGTCCATTAAGTCCTGGACTTGTCTCTTAACTTCTTCATTGTCCTACGACATCAACCTGTACGCTGCTTTGTTTGGTAAACTGGCTCCAGGTATAAGATCAGTGTGATGTCTTATACTCCTGATCGGTGGCAATGAACAAGGTAGTTCATCCACTACTATATCAGCAAACTCTTCCAGCAACTTTTGGATTTCCTCTGGTAAATCATCCACTCTTGTACTGGTCAAAACAATTCTAGGCTTCCTGACCACAATAAATTGTGTGTCCTCCTTCTTCTTAACCTCTTTAAGAAGTTCCTTCCCACTCATGATAAGTATAGTGTTTCTCACCTCTGGTTTCACTTCTTTTTCCTTGATCAACAGCTACATGTGCGTTCTACCATTTTTCTCCAGGGTGTACGTGTTCTTTCTCCCATCATGAATCACATCCATGTCATATTGCCACAGTCTAACCAACAATAGATGAAAAACATCCATGGGAATGACATCACATAATATTTCATCCTTATATCCTCCTATTTTAAATTCAACTAAACACTATTTAGTGACATTTACCTGATGTCCTTTTTGCAGCCACAAAACTCTGTATGGGCTTGGATGTACGATAGTCTCTAGCTCCAGCTTTTCTACCATCTCTATAGAAACGAGATTGTCTGTGCTACCACTGTCCACTATGACCTTGCATACCCTGTCTTTTGTTTTGCAAGTAGTCTGAAACAAACTGTTTCTTTGGGCTGGGTTCTCTGCCTCCTTCTCTGGCTTCAAGAGAAATTTCTTCATTCTTAAGGATCTTCTTCCCTCAACATATTTTGTCTCAACATTCCGTCCTTGAGCTTCGGGAATGTGAGTTTCACCACCTTATTTCTTATTGTTTGGGTACTCATAAGAATTATGTCTGTTTTTCCCACAGACAAAAAATTTCACTTCACCTCCTCGGCCTCTTCCTCTTCCTCTAGCTCAAGGAAAAGTATTTCTATCAGCATACTTCCCTCTCTGTGAGCTTCCTCCTCTCTCATGTTGAGTTTGAGGTCTCTTCCCCTCTTCTTTAGATTTCTGAGTTATGTCTTGGGCAATTGTTTTTCCTCTGGCTTGACTTCTACCTCGACCTCTTTGAACTTTCTTCCGGCTCATCTTCTCTTCAACATTTAGAGCCATCTGATAAGCATCTTCTACATTTTCAAGGG
This sequence comes from Picea sitchensis, assembly GCA_010110895.2. Classification (NCBI taxonomy): domain Eukaryota; kingdom Viridiplantae; phylum Streptophyta; class Pinopsida; order Pinales; family Pinaceae; genus Picea; species Picea sitchensis. Next base: position 41,334 of record SNQJ01S0134474.1, read on the forward strand.
TCATCATGCTCATCTCATCTTGGATGTCATATTGCAGACCATTCATGTACCTGGCAACCTTTTCATCATCGCTTTCCTAATTATCTGCTCTGATGTTTATCTTGTAGAACTCTTCAGTGTATTCTTTCACTGACATCATCTTCTGTCTCAAATTTTGCATCCTTCGAAACAGAGTAATTTGATAATCCTTGGGTATAAATTTGGCTTTCATCTTTGCAACCATTCTATCCCAGCTCTTGATTTTCTACTTGCCTTTGCAGCATCTGTCAGTCTGCAGTTCATCCCACCATAGTGTTGCATGCCCTTTAAGTCTGGTGATAGCATGTTTGACCTTCTTATCTTAATCAACATCCTCATAGTCGAAGTATTTATCCAGAGCTCTAATCCAGTCTAGAAGCTCTTCAACATCCAGGTTTCTCTCATACATTGGAATATCCATATTTTCTCTGGCACCTATCCTTGCAACATCCCTGAATAGGTGTTCATCTGCAACATCTTCGACTGCAACTTCCTCTCCTTTGTTTCCATCTTCATTTTCACTTTCAACCTCGCTGATATCCCCAACGTCAACTGTGCACCTCTGTGTTGTCTCCATGGCATCAAGCCTGGCACGTAGTCCGTGCATTTCCCTCTCCACTGCTGGATCAGGAATTGGCATTGGCCTGTCTCTTCTTCTCGGCAGCATGGCTAAAAATGTTTCTCTTTTCTCTGCTACAGAAAGCAAAGACTTGTTCTGCAGCTCTGATACCACTTGTGGTGCATACTAGAGTACTCTTCCTCCTCCTGCTTCCTCCATATGCAATATACAAACATAGTCAAGCTATGATACCACTTGTGGTGCAGACCCCAATCCCTCAGGCTGAGATCTGCTCAGGATCATTCTAAATATGCCCTCCTGAATCTAATTGACTCTTTGATTTTCCCCACAGGGAATCCCTCACACGCTCGATGGTGTATCCACAGGTCCTTATGAGTATGCCTTGCGTGATCAAACACCAAGCATCACTCAAATCTCCTGACCTCAATAATATGATTGCGCCCTTTTCCAAATCCATATTTCGGGTTTAGCGATATCGTGAATCCTGTTGTAGAGTTTCTTGTCTCTTCAACCTCCAAAACCCAAAATGTCGAATTGTCGAAACCTCTGGCCGCATCCCCCTCCATAGTTGTATCATGTTTCGCGACTTCGAGAGTTCTGGAACAAAAAACCCCAATCCCTTGTCTTCTAAAGTGTTGAAATGTTGAATCTTGATGTCTTCAGCAAAGGTTGGCCTCCAATGGGACTTTTCACTGGTTCGGAGTTTCAAACTTCGCGACTTTGCGAATCCTGATGCAAGGCTTTCGACTCTTCTACCTCCAAAACCTCGAAACGGTCAACAGGTATTGACACTACCTGGAAATGAGTACGTGCCACCTATATTCTCAACTATCCTCAATTTTTGACGTGGATTCCTGCCACCTGTCACTCTTCCCGGCTTTCGATACTTGAACAAGCCTTCGACTGTCATTCCCTTACCACTTCGAAAACCCAAATTCTGAATTGACGCCTTCTACGGAATCAACGATTGATAGCCTCCCTTTAGATCCAACGACCCAATTTATTTCAGGCTTTCAGGTACCGAAAGTTTGAGATTATTGATTTCAAACCACTGTCTCCTCAGGTTCTTGAACCCCGAAACACTGAAATGTTGAAACGCTACTTCACAATATTTCGCATTTCGCAACTCTGAGGTTTTTCAATACAAAGGCCTCTGGCTCCTTGTCATTAGGATTTCTGGTATTCCGAATCCCAAATTACCGAAATCCCAAAATTCTTCACTTAACAGTTCTTTTCATGATTCGGGACTTAGAGTGACCAAGGATTTTGGCTAGCACTCTAGACTTACAAACTTCGATTTGCTGAAATGATCCTGATGGCTCCACTACCACGATCAACGGTCCACATTGATTCTTACCTCCCGAAGGGTGGATTCATCCAACGCTTAACTTCCTTCCAGCTTCACCGAATACCACGGTCCTCGCAACTTCGCGAGTTCTCCACAGAGAATTTCAACCACTCATTCCTTCCTTGAATACTTCTACGAATTGAACCAGTGTTCCTCATCTTGGCTTCTGCAAAGAGACTTCGCCCTGTCTCCCTTTTAATACCTCAAAGGTGCTAACCCTTATGAGCTTTTACTTGCAAACTTGAGTCTCAAAAGGACTCCTGCACGCACTCCTTGCAATGATCTTTCAAATACTTCTAGGTATTTGATTCTTTGAATCTGTGCACCCTCTACAACAACAAACCCTTACCTTTCAACCTTAGTTGATAAGTTTAAGGCCTCGACTAGCCTGCACACACCTTGCACAGCTTCTGTGCTTCACCTGCACTTCTGCTGGACTGATAACAACGGTATCCCTCCTGAGCTTTCTGAGATAAAAATCAGAACCTTCATCAACGCACACCTTACAGACGTTTCACTGCACTCCTTGCAGGAACTTCTCTCACTCAAGAAGAGAAACAATTGAAACTCATTCTCTCTCTCTCAGACTTCATACATTCAACATGAAATCATACATTCAACACAGTATTAAAGCAAAGGCATAACAGAGAGAATAAAACAACTATAAGAATACCATTCACCATGTATAAATAGAAAACATCACAACACCATGAAATCTAATTCAAAGCTTCATATATTATTTCAAATCTCCTGTACATGAGCTTCTCTCTACAACTCTCTTCTTCTGTGCTATGCTAATGATGCAACTAACTACTATGGTACAAAGGCGAGGGTGTCTATATCCATTTTCCCTCCTACTCTTCTAAACTGTCTAATATATTAATTCAAACCTACCTACTTTCATTAACTGGGCTTAAATTCCTTTTACATTGATAGATGAGAAGAAATCGCTCACGATCTATTTACAACAGCCAGATATAAATGCAAGTACACTTCTAGCTACTACATTAATATCCACTTCTTAATCTTTCAAAAATATTTCAAAATGTGCAAAATGTGTTGGCACTTTTCCCAGCTGGCTTCCGCATCCATGCTTGCTTGGTTGTTGACAATGCTCCTGCATCATTTAGTCTAATTGTTAAGATATGTTTTTTTCTTTTAAATAAACGATAAATTATCTATTTATAAACACCATTTATGAAAATAATTACATGTTTTTGAAGAACTAATTCCACTAATAAACTCTAAGACTAAATTATTTATGGTATTCTATCAAGACCATTCACTTCAATAATGTCATGATAAAATTTTTAAAAAGGTTGAATATGTCCCAAC
>SNQJ01S0134474.1:54757-67040 GCA_010110895.2 Picea sitchensis
TTGGAGTTGAAGCTCATTAGGAGGTTGCCCCCTCGAAGAGGCAAGTGAACAGGAGAGGATCCCTTCCATAATAGGATCCATTGTACGGTGTTGCCCTAACTCAAGGGTTTGGTAATAATAAAGTGTGGTTTCTTCTATATTGCTCTTTGGATCTATTTTGTATTCAGTATTTGTGGTGATTATATTGGTAGATCTATTATGGTTCTTAACATAGCTGAAAATCATGTTCTAAGATACATTCATGGAACACTAAACTATGGTTTAATATATACCGCATCCAGTGATATACAACTTCATGGATTCACATATTCAGATTGGGAAGGAAGTGCAGAAGACAGAATTAGTACTTCAGGAATGTGTTTCATCTTGGCCTTCACTATGATATCTTTGAGAAATAGAAAACAGAAGTCTGTTGCACTCAACAAAGCAGAAGAAGAATATATCACAGCATGTGAAGCATGTACAGAATCAATATGGCTGAGAAATCTAATCTTCGATTTATTTAATCAAGTTCCATATTTGACCATAATACACTGTGACAATCATAGTTCTATAAGGTTATCAAAACACCCAATTTTTCATGAATGGTCGAAACATATTGAGATCAAATACTACTTTATTTGAGATAAAGTCCAGGAAGGATAATTAAAGCTCCAGTATATCCCCACATATGAGAAGACAATAGATATCCTGACAAATCCTTTGTCCATAATAAAGTTTGCATATTTTCAGGAAAAATTGGGGATCGTGGAAATAACTACCTTAGCTGAAAGGGAAGAAATGAATCTCCAGGTTGGGAGGGAGCACTAACATATTATTGAGTTGACAATAGTCATTTTCAAGTTTGAAAAATATTCCATATTGGGTATTTCCTTTTCAGTTCGGAAAGTGGTTTGAGATTTCTGATGGAAAGGCATTTTCCAGTTCGGAAAATGGTCCAGATCAATCAGTCATTTTCATAATGAAAATGGTTCGATGGATTGTTGATGTACCATAGACAGTGATTTACCATTGTGGTTAACATGAGGAATGGTCTAGGGAAGTATCTCTTCTTGAAGGTTACTCAATAATACTGGCCTGCCTCGTCGAACAATCATTCTTTCGAAGCTCACAGTTGTGAGCAGTCTCGAAGAATGGTCTGTTTTGGACGTTGGTGCAGGATAGTCATTTCCTTAGGAAATGGTCCGGATAGTCATTCCTTAGGAAAGATTAATTCTCTCCAGGTTTCACTTTGTTTAGTGGCGAAGGAATGGCCCAGGGTGGGGAATGTTCCAGGTTCAACAATTAGGGATAGGCATTCCTTAGGGCAGACTCATTCTTTCCAGGTTGCACTTTGTTTAGTGTCAGAGGAATGGCCCAGGGTGGGGAATGGTCCAGGCTCAGAAATCAGGACAATTATTCTTCCTTGCTTGAGAAGAATAGTCCAGATAGACCATCATTGATGTTCTAATCTAAGGGCAGATGCTCTTTCAGATCTCACATATGTGAGTGAAAGAATGGCCCAAATGATTCAGTTTATATCATAACAATATTTTATATTCAGGTTGATATCAGATAATTGTTATGAAGACTGCATGTCTCTAGACAGTAGAGATATGCTACTATGGTGGATATGTTCCATTGTTTGTGACTATGTGTCACAGTTTTGAGTAGTTGTGTACTACCATAGATAAACACAGTTGTGTTCTATCAATTGATATTGTACCAGTTGTTATGGAGATTATCCAGTTGGATAATAATGACGGTACTTGTGATGCTACTAGTTGAATGGTATGTTTGTTCTCAAGACCATTATTAGTTATACCTCCCTAGCTAGGAGGGAGTGTTGATATTATGGTAGCTTTGAGAGGTATGAACCTCCATTGTGACCTTTGACAAGATTAGAATATTCTGGAAGAAAGAAAATAAATGAACGTAACCCTAGAAGAGATGTCGGCTGAGAGAGATAATTAATATGAATTAATCAGTACCCAAAATGAGAATTCGACCCAGGAAGTTTTCCAACATTACTATAAGTACATGGCACCAGTCTTTCATTTGACACACTTCTCAGAATTGCAGAAAGGCACTTTGGTGCACTGCAGTCTGGCAGTCTTGTGCGCAAGTTCTGGAGAAGGTGTTGCCACCAGTTCTGAAGCCTATTTCTTCTATATTTTGGGTTGGACTCTCTGATCATCTTTGGTTACTTCTTTCTTGGAGCATTAGCTTTGCTTGGCTATTGGATTTCTACCAGGATTCTTCTCTCTGTCAAGGTCAAAGTGCTCAGAGGGTGGCTTTGGACTATGGTTGGGTGAAAATAGTGATATTGTCAATGGTAAAACGAGCACATTCTAACAGTATGTACACACAAATATAAGAGCGGACTATCATCATTAATACAATCACTCATAAAATATGCTTTAAAAACTTGCTTTCCCAAGGAATGTGCTGGGCAAAAACTCAATTTATTACATAATGTAGTAAAGATAATGGTAAATTATTAGTGTAAATGCGTATAATTTCTTGGTGCCCAAACATCAACATCTTCAAACTTTATCTTGAAATCTTCCAAACGCTATCCTCTTTCACTTTCCTCCGGGGGAAGTTTGAGTTTAGATGGAAGAATAATTGTGTACATTAAATGTGCCTACTTTATTTTAAGGTTACCTTCTAAATATTCATATTTGTTTGGCTTGAATTCTACACATATATTTTCTTGCTAAATATTCATATTTTTTGGCTCAAATTCTACACATCTCCAATAATTTATTGACATTTCTACATGTACTCATTATCTTTTCCTTATATATGTATATTTTGATCTTAAACTTGTGTTCATCGTTTCTATTGGCATACCATTGCACCTTTAGGGGTAATATCTAGTTCAAATCCCTTACATGGTTGACACTAGTAAAATATCCAAAGATATATCATAATATTACTAACAATACGAAACCTTTATCATAATATTGTATAAGACCTTTAAACATATAAAACAAATGGTTACACACACTAAACACATTGACTTCCCAACACAGACAATATGCTAGCTATTTGAAATATAATCACAACATTGAGTTCCTCAAAGGACATTGACTTCCCAACACAAACAATATGCCAACTATTTGAAATATAATCACAACATTGAGTTCCTCAAAGGTTGATGCATGCCTTTTAGTTGTCTCAACTCCAAGATTCTATGCCATACGTTGTTTTGACTCCAAGACTCCACCTAGGAAACAAACCCCACTAAATCCATGAACAAAGTCCATGTTGACAATAGGAAAGTAGAGGGAGAATGTTGAGAAATGTTGTTCTTAGACATGGGCCCAAATAATCCATTTTCAACAAGCAATTGTTAATTAATATACTTCATTCTCGGGGCACTCGATGTTTTGGAATACAAAACTCTCCACCCACCCCCTTAATAGCTTCTCGCATGAACAAGTAAATAGTTAAAATCCCAAATAGTTCTCTTTGTACTCTTGTAAATCTAATGATGAATGAACAAGCCCACAAAATTTTAATAAGACATAGAAGGAAACATGTCCAAACACAAGCTTGTCCTACCCATGCAAGAAACATGTATTTCCCTCTAGCACTTTTCTCTTTTGAAAAATTATATATATATGAAAAATGGGCTCTGAAACTCTGAATATTAGCAATCATTACCCACTTACAATGGAAGGGATTATCCCATAAAAGGAAGTTGAAGCTAGTATTTGGACAATAATGAATGTCCCATTGGTATCATTTCCAATTTGTTTCCCAAATACTATCATAGGAATAGCAAAACCAAAGCTAATGTAAGTGATGAATCCATTGATCTAGTTTTGCTTGTAGCATGGAAACTTTCCTTTAATATTGTTTATTATTCCATAATTAGTATTCTCCATTGTTAGATTTGAATGACAAATTTCTCACAACTTTCTATTAAGCCCTAATATTGGCTCATTACCCCTTAATTGGGGCATATTATATTAGTAATGTTACTTTATTTATGTCGGCTTTATGCCATTAGTTGTAATTATACCTCCTAGTCTCCTATATATACCAAGGAGACATTTTCATTTTGAATCATCTTGTACTTGAACATTTAAGTGGGCTAAAGGAGGTTGCCCCCTCAAAGAGGCTTATTATATGAAATTATCTCTTTTTCAAGGCGTTGAGTAATTTTTCTAAGGTTTTTCTATGCTATATTGACATTTGGTTCTTAACATATGGTATCAGAGCTCAAGGTCTTAGGGTTTTGCTGCTACATCTGAGACACCTTGGAATTTTCTCTATAACTTTTTTTTACCACATTTCAGAAGGAACAGCTTGGACGATATTTATTAGATGGATCAAGGTACGTTGGGTTCAAATTTCAGCTTCTGAGGCCTTATACTTTCAGAGATACAACCTGTACAAGATAGGGTTCTGGAATCATCCTGAACTGATTCATTGCGTAATTTTCGCTATAAAAAAATTTCGGTAACGTTTCAGACCCTGAACTCCAGAGGATGTTCACAAAAATTAGTAAGGTATCTGTGGTAAAAATTTCAGCTTCTGGGTCATCTTAAATTTGTAGATACACCCTATGTAAGATAGGGTATCCGACTAGTCCTATTGACTAGTCTCAAGAAGGTGTTCCAGATAAAACAATCATAACTTCTTCCTAGAGTATCCAAATTGAGTGGGACTAGTTTCATTGGATCATGGACAGTCCTTAGTATTTATGGTACGAGTTTCATAATTTTATATCATTTATTTTGTGTGGGGCACGCTATATAAGTGATATCTCCTGGAAAGGCCAAAAATCAGCAAGTTGTGGGGAAGTTACCATAAATTCCACTTGGCACATCCAATTTTGATCAAACCTGTCGAATTGCAGAGAAGAAATATCAGAGAACTACATAAAATAAATTTTCATACCTAGAAGGGCCGAAACTTGGGAGATACAACAGAAGAAAGATTCTTTAGCAGAACCACCTCAAAATCAAGGTTCAAAAGTGATACTTGGCCAACATGCCACCCAAAAAGGGAACTTCTACACCAAATAAGCCTCCAAAAAATCCTACTTGGACTCTTGATGAAGGTTAAGAAATGCGTAGGGACATAAATGATTTACAAAAGAAGATAGTAACAAAATATGAACTACAAGAGATGGAAGCTAAGTTGGAGGCAAAGATGGATGGTTTAAAAGAGGATATCATGGAAGTATTGAAAAATTTCATAACAGAGAAGACACCTGAAAGTGAAAATGCATCCCATGAAATTCATGATGAGGACATAGAGAAGGTGAATCAAGAATGGAGAAACTCCAACTTTGGGTTGAAGACCAACCACGTTCCTAAGATTGATATGAGGAAGTTTGATGGCAAGGACCCAATCACATGGACACTTCAGATGAAGCAACTCTTTGATATACATAATGTGCCACATACACAAAAGGTACGAATTTCTTATTTATATTTAGAACCTAATAAATTTCTATGGTATTAGTGCAGACACTCCCTACGTCCACTCACAGGATCGTTCATTCAACTCCCAAGCCAAAGCATCTCTTTTTATCCCCACGTGAATCGCTATTCATTACAAACCACAGGTCCTTCTTTCCCTGAAATGACCTCTGCACATGCCTGTGACTTTTCCCTCCAAAATGGAGTCCATGTTTCCAAAACAGGAAATACAATGATCAGCTTCGGGGTTTTCTATTCCCGATGTTGAGAGTCCTTGACTCCTCGACCTTCCAATCCCCGAAATGTCGACAAGGCTCCAATCAACGATCTACCCCTTGGGATGTGCTTTGGCCCATATAACCATTCCTCGCATGACCACGACCTTAACTTGGGATTTCATTATTCGAGGGCCTGACCTCTCACCCTCTCGAGTCCCGATTCATTGATCTGTGAGATGCCAAATTGGCAATGCCTTAGCCCCGCCTGGCTAGGGTCCAGTCTAAGTGACCATCCTTCACATGACTGAGACCTTATTTTGGGGTTTTGTGACCCAAGCGCTCAACCTCTCGTCCTCTGGGCCCCCAAAATACTGATATGCGAAATGTCGATTGGTAATTTCCCGACCTTCTCCTTCTTCGTGATTTCGGGTTTTCAAATACCGAAATGCATTGGACCTCTTGTCCTCGAAATTCCTGATCCTCTGAAATGCGATGGGAATCTGATCTAACGGTCCTCCTGAGACCCAAATACAACGACTACCCTCCTTCCACGCTCCTCGCGACTTTGTGACTTTGCGACTTCGCGAATCCGGATGCTAAGCCTTCAGCTCCTCAACCTGTGAAACCCCGATACGGTTGATCTCGTGACACATGTCCTTCCAATCGAACAGTTCAAAGGCTTTCGCTGTTTCGGGACTTTTGATATCAAGAGTCCAAACCTTCATCCCCCGGACTCCCAAACTCCCGGACGTTGATATCCCGATACCAACTTCTTCGGGACTTTCACCTCTACCCTACTGTATGAGGGCTTAACTCCCTCACAACTTTCAACAGATCTAACGGCTATCGGGTAGTTGGACCAAGATCTGATGGTCTAGATCCTTTCTCCTGTGAGCGCCTCTATTGCGCTGCCTCTTGGACGTGAAAACCTTTCAATAGTCCAGGTCTCTCTAGCTAGATCTAATGGCAGGTTTTGTTCCTCCCGAGCTTCCACATGTTCTTTCCAGACTTGGAAGAATTCCAATTCTCAAAGGCCTCGACCTTGATTCTGTCCCTTCTGCAAGCTCTTTGATCCTGAGCTTCACTCATGCATATAAAAATGTTGTCCCTCCTGACCTTTGTTTCGAATCCTTGAAGAATTCTTCAACTCTTGCACCTCTACAGGCTTTCTCTCTCTCTTCTGTGCACACAAAGTGCTATTCCTTCTGAGCTTTTCCTGTAGCTTTGACCTCTAAAGGAATTTATCTTTTCCTTAAGATAGATAGATATGGACGCCCTCCTAGCTATCCTTCACTCAAGAAACCCCTTGCTGAGTACTTTGAGGTGTTCAACAACCCTATGAAGATCCCTCTCCTTGGATTCTTCTTCCAATCCAAAACTCAAAGAGTTCTTTCCTCTTGTTCCTATCCACACACCTACTCAATGCCCGCCTGGCAGAGTGTCTTCCCACAGAATGTCCAGCAGTTATGTCCTCTCCTATGCACCTCATGCACCTTCTCAATGCCCTCCTGGCAAATCTCTCAGAATCCTTAGTGATTCTGGTTCTTCCTAAACTCACAGCAGAGTTCTCCTTCTTTTGCACTCCTTGCACTGGCTCAAGGTATTCAGCAACCTTGCCTCATACACAGCCTTGCCTCCAAGGTATTTAGCAACCTTGAGGTCTTCCTTCCGAGTTGTTTATTTCATCTTCTTGTGCCCGCTTCATGTCTTTTTCTGACTCCGCAGAGTTTAGAAATGCATCCTCTGTGCACGACTATCAGAACCCGTAGCATTCTGTCACACTCTCCTGGTGTGAAGCCTCAAAGACCTCTCAAGTTGAAACCAAACAAAACCCCTGCAAATTCCTAACATACATCTACAAAATATATCATATAAAGAACACTCACAGACATTCAACACATGAAAGATGCAGGAAAAACTGTTGTTCATATTAAAATGGAAAATGCCTGTATTTACAAGGTGTTCCTGAGCACGGCCTGTAACAAAGTCTCGGCTCCTTCTCTTCTTCTCTCTCCTTGCAGACTCTCTCTCCCCTTAGATACAATTACCATCCCCTATCTTTTACATGAGGGGGCTCTTTGAGCTCTTCCCTCCAATCTACCTACCCTATTCAATTACATTGAATAGGCTATCTAGTCTAGAATCAGATCTAGATCTCAACCCGACAAAACATTTAAAAGCCTAATTACTTCTACGCATGTGCAAAGCACGGATTCCCAGCTCAACAAATTTAAACATTTAATTACATTCAATTTTAAATCAAAAACAAGGGTTGCGCCTCTCTTCAGCGTTGAATGCATGTGCTTGACGTGGCTGGTTGGTTGGCCGACTGACGTGAGATGATGCTCTTGCATCATACTCCTCAGCTGCAAAATTCATGAGATCCTGCTCATGAGCTTCCACTCTCAGCTGTGGAAATCCTCCTGGATCCCAAATATTCCTCTGGAGTTGTTCATCCGCTCCATCTCCCTTTTGTTGTTGCTGCTTATGCACTGCTGTTGTTGCTTTTCTTCCCAGCTTTTCCTTGCTAGCAGTCTTTGCTGACCCTAACATTAGCCTTCTAATCTCCTCGATCGTTGCATCTAGCTGCTCCAGTGGTTGGTTCTATTTTTGCAGTCTCCCCAGCTACAAGAATTTTCTGCAATTGGGTAGATCATCATGATCTTCCATGCTTTCTTCTTCTTCTTCTTCTATGGCACTAAGTGTCCACTCTGCTGCAGACTTCATCTCTGCAATCTCCCTTTGACTGACCTGTTTTTCAGTCACCTTCTCTGACAACTCCACTTCTGCCAGTTCTCCTGTTGGCTCTATATTGTTCAGCCAATCCTGCAACATCTCCAACTCCATCTCCCATGGGGTGAGAACTTTATCTTCTGTTGTCAGCTTCAGTGCTGCAGCTTCCTTCTTTTCAGCTTCCTGGATGAAAGCATTGAGCCATTCCTCAGAATGCTCATTCTCTTTTTCTTCTTGGGAAGCTTCAAATATCTGCTCCAATTCTTCTTTAACAGTCTCAGTTGGTTGTCCTTTTGTTGTTGTTGCATCTGCAACACAGATTTCTTCCTCCTCTCAGGCAAATGGTAGGAATATCTGAATTCCTCCAATCATTAGAAGGTCCCTCAGATCCTCCTCTTTTTTTATCTGCACCTGTTGATCCAAATCCATCTTTGAATTTATGAGACCCTTAGATAGTCTCATCTGCTCATCCCTACCCACCTAGAAATATGGGATGTCTTTGCTACCCTCCTGGCAGTCTATGGAATCAACCGATCCCATCTCTATTCCCTTTCCCACCTGGCAATCTGGAAACCTTTCACTACCCTCCTGGCAGTCTCTGAGATCCCGCAGTGATCTTGATCTGTTGCCTAGCTGGCAATGTGAAATTCCTTGGCTGTCCTCCTGACAGTCCGTGAGATATTCAGCTGATCTCGACTCTTTGCCCACCTGGAAAATTGAAATTTCCTCTTTTCCCTCCTAGCAGCTCTTGATATCTTCAACTGATCTCATTTCATTCTCTTCACCAAGAATTCTCCCAGTCTCTGGTTCACATATCTGAACCATTTCCTCTAGTCTATTGGGGTTTTCAGCAGGCCTCAACCATCCTGTTAACAGCCTTCGTTGTCTTCTAGCCATCAACTCCTTGACTGGCCATTTTGCTTTTGCTTTCCTCATGGGCCATTCATATACCCACCTTGGCTTGGCTTTCTGCTACATCCGAAATAAAAGATTTTCTATATCCGCCCTTATATCAACAAGCTCTTCATCTATTTCTGCAAGCTTTTCTGCTTTGCTCTTCTTCCCAGCAGACCTATGACCTTTAGTAGCCATGTTGTTGCCTCTTTCCACCCTCCTGGAAAATATGCTGCTCACTCCTACAAACCTGAGTGTTTCCAGCTTCATCCTACAGTCCTCCTGATTGTCTATGGATTGTTTCCTACCTGCAAACAATCCTTACAGAGTCTCCAGCGCTCTGTCTTCTTTTGTCTTCTCCCTCTACTTGAAATATACAAACAGAGTTCTCTCTCTGATACCAAAACTAGTGCAGACGCTCCCTACGTCTGCTCACAGGATCGTTCATTCAACTCCCAAGCCAAAGAGGCTCTTTCAATCCCCATGGGAATCACTATTCATTACAAACCATAGGTCCTTCTTGCCCTGAAATGACCTTTGCACATGCCTGTGACTTTTCCCTCCAAAATGGAGTCCATGTTTCCACAATAGGAAATACAATGATCGACTTTGGGGTTTTCTGTTCCCGATGTTGAGAGTCCTTGACTCCTCGACCTTCCAATCCCCAAAATGACGACAAGGCTCCAATCAATGATCTACCCCTTGGGCTGTGCTTTGGACCATATAACCATTCCTCACATGACCATGACCTTAACTCGGGATTTCATTATTCGAGGGTCTGACCTCTCCCCCTCTCAACTCCCGATTCACCGATCCGCGAGATGCCAAATTGGCAATGCCTTAGCCCCACCTATCTAGGCTCCAGTCTAAGTGACCATTCTTCACATGACTAAGACCTTATTTCGGGGTTTCGCGACCCAAGCACTCAACCTCTCGTCCTCTGGGCCCCTGAAATACCGATATGCGAAATGTTGATTGGAAATTTCCTAGCCTTCTCCTTCTTTGCGATTTTGGTTTTTCAAATACCGAAACGCATTAGACCTCTTGTCCTCGAAATTCCTGATCCTCCGAAATGCGATGGGACTCTGATCTAATAGTCCTCCTACGACCTAGATCCAATGACTACCCTCCTTCCTCTCTCCTCACGACTTCGCGAATACGGATGCTAAGCCTTCAACTCCTCACCCTGCAAAACCCTGATATGGTTGATCTCGCAACACGTGTCCTTCCAATCGGACCACTCAGAGGCTTTCACTGTTTCAGGACTTTTGATATCAAGAGTCCAGAACTTCGTCCCCCAGACTCCCAAACGTCGATATTTCGATACCAACTTCTTCGGGACTTTAACCTCCACCCTACTGTATGAGGGTTTAACTCCCTCACAACTTTCGACAGATCTAACGGCTGTCGTGTAGTTGGACCAAGATCCAACAGTCCAGATCCTTTCTCCTATAAGCTCCTATGTTGCGCTGCCTCTTGGACATGAAAACCTTTCAACGGTCCAAGTCCGGCTAGATCTAATGGCAGTTGTTGTTCCTCCTGAGCTTCCACATGTTCTTCCCAGACTTGGAAGAATTCCAATTCTTAAAGGTGTCGACCTTGATTCTATCCCTTCTACGAGCTCTTTGATCCTGAGCTTTGCCCACGCATATAAAAACATTGTCCCTCCTAACCTTTGTTTTGAATCCTTGAAGGATTCTTCAACTCTTGTGCCTCTACAAGATTTCTCTCTCTCTTCTGCGCACACAAAGCGCTATTCCTTCTGATCTTTTCCTGTAGCTTCAACCTCTAAAGGATTTTATCTTTTTCCTTTAGATAGAGAGATATGGATGCCCTCTTGGCTATCCTTCACTCAAGAACTCAAAGAGTTATTTCCTCCTGTGCCTATCCACACACCTACTCAATGCCTGCCTAGCAGAGTGTCTTCCCATAGAATGTCCAGTAGTTCTATCCTCTCCTGTGCACCTCATACACTTGCTCAATGCCCTCCGGGCAAAGCTCTCAGAATCCTTAGTGATTCTGGTTCTTCCTGAACTCACAACAGAGTTCTCCTTCCTTTGCACTCCCTGCACTGGCTCAATGCCCTCCTGGCAGAGCTTCACAGAACTCCTCAGATATTTTGTCTGCAACTGTGTTTTCTCATACACAGCCTTACCTCCAAGGTATTCATCAACCTTGAGGTCTTCCTTCCGAGTTGTTGATTTCAGCTTCTTGTGCCCACTGCACGTCTTTGTTTGACTCCGCAGAGTTCAGAAATGCACCCTCTATGCACGATTATCAGAACCTACATCATTCTGTCACACTCTCCTGGTGTGAAGACTCAAAGACCTATCAAGCCTGAAACCAAATAAAACCCCTGCAAATTCCTAACATACATCTACAACATATATCATATAAAGAACACTCACAGACATTCAACACATGAAAGATGCAGGAAAAACTGTTGTTCATATTAAAATGGAAAATGCCTGTATTTACGAGGTGTTCCTGAGCATGGCCTATAACAAGGTCTCGGCTCCTTCTCTTTTGATCTCTCCTCACAGACTCTCTCTCCCCTTAGATACAATTACCATCCCCTATCTTTTACATGAGGGTGCTCTTTGAGCTCTTCCCTCCAATCTACCTACCCTATTCAATTATATTGAATAGGTTGTCTAGTCTAGAATCAGATCTAGATCTCAGCCCTACAAAACATTTAAAAGCCTAATTACTTATACGCCTGTGCAAAGCATGGCTTCCCATCTCAACAGCTTTAAACATTTAATTACATTCAATTTTAAATAAAAAACGAGGGTTGCGCCTCTCTTCAGCTTTGAATGCATGCGCTTGCGTGGCTGGTTGGTTGGCTGGCTGACATGAGATGATGCTCCTACATCAAGTATCGATGGATTTGTTCTCACAAATCACTCGTCACTTGGACAATTTTCACAGAAGAAATGATAGCACACTATGAGGATACAAGGAACAATACCTTCTTTAGCCAATTGATAAATCTCAAGCAAAAGGGTTCAGTTACTG
>SNQJ01S0134474.1:67050-84075 GCA_010110895.2 Picea sitchensis
TGAAGTAGGGGATTGGGTGTTTTTAAGACTACAACCATACAAAAATATGTCCCTCAAGCAAGCCAAGAAGGATAATAAATTATCACCAAAGTACTATGGCCCTTATGGTGTGGACCCCCTACCTCAGCAGGGTCCACTGACCTCCCGGTCTCTGGATCACTCTTTTCCCTAAGACGAAATGGCTCTTCGGGCTCCTGCTGGAACCCTTTGAATGAATCCACAGGTCCCTTCAGCCTTTGACACAGGCCTTGAGAAAACCTACATGCTCACCCCGTTTTCGGCTTTCTTCTCTATTCTGAACCAACACACACCTCAGCGTTGATTCCTTTCCAACTAGCCCCTTCTTATCTGGTGACCTCGGGCTATGACACAAGGCTTAAACAACACTCCTTTCGTGTTTCAGGGTTTCAAGACTCCTGCATGTGAGCTCTCCCAGGCTCCTTGTCCTTCGAATCGCTAAACCCTGAAATAGAGCCTAGCTCCCACTAGCTCCTACCTTCACTCCTGACTCATATGACCTCTGCCTCCTGACCAACGGCTAACATCCAACCGACTCCCTAGGTTTTCGTTTTTTTTTTATGTGGAGGGGTTAACTCCTTGACCCTCCAACTCCCAGTTGCCGAAAGTTCAAAATTGTATCTACTAAAAGATCGACAACTCTAAGCCTTCCTTGATCTAACGATCCTGGTTCTTTTGGGGTTTCGCGATTCGGGGAATCATGATGCAAGGTCCCGCTCCTTTGTCTTTTGAATCCTCGGTTGTTGAAATGCTGAAATGTCTTGGCGTTCGTTCTTTCAGGGTTTCACGATTTGGGGAATCGTGATGCAAGGGTCCCGCTTCTTTGTCTTTTGAATCCCCAGTTGCCGAAATGCCGAAATGTCTAAGAGTTCGTTCTTTCGAGGTTTCGCGATTCGAGGTTTTTTGATATCGTGAGTCGGGACTCCCTATCTCATGAATCCTTCACTCTTGAACTCTCGATTGCCGAAATTCTGAAAAGGGATTAACGGCTTTGGCTCCTCCCTTAGCCTCCATCCACGTGACCACCACTCTATGACCACACACTTAATGTCAAAGCGCTACCAATTTTTGCAATTCAAGGAATCGCGATGCAAGCATTCCTCATTTCCCTTTCGAATCCCTGGTCCATGAAATGCTGAAATCTCTCTGTTGAGAGATCAACAACCCAGGTCCTTCTAGAACCGACGACCACAATCTAACTAGATCGACGGCTCGAAATCTTTCGGGCCTTTTCTCAAAACCTTGACTGCTTTCCACGTGTCCTCCTATGGACAGTCATGATGCTTTCAGGATTTTGTCGAGTCCTCTCCTTTGCTTCTACGAGGGTTAAACCTTGTTATCCTCTTTCCGGATCCAATGGCTATTGGTCCTTTATGCGAGATATGACGGTCACGATCTGATATTATGTGCACCTCCTAGGGACTAAATCTCATGCATGTATCCTTGATCCAATGGCTCTCGGGCCACTGCGCTCTAGATCCAACGGCTGGTGCGATTTCGCGATTTCGGCAATTGCAAGCATGGGGTGCAACCTCCTCTGCTCCTCCAACCTCGGATTCCCGAATGTGTGGATATCCAAGGGTTTAAACCCCCTGGGCCTTCGCCTGATCCAAGGAAAACTAGAAGAGTTTTCACTATTAGATTTTCAAAAGAAATCACTAGGGATTTAACCATTGGCATTTCAAGAAAAATTCCAAAGGATTTTAACTATTTGCATTTGAATTGATCAGGATATTTCAGGTAAAACTTGTATGTTTTTATTTTTTTTTGGAAGTTGCTTGTTTATTGGTTTTTGGCGGGGTTAATAATTTCAGAGGAACTATTCTTTGCAACAGTTTAGAAAAAGAAGAGGGTTCATTGTTGAGAAAGAAGATGAAACAAGGATGGTTCATGTAGGTCTCGGGATCAACCTCATTCTTTTCTTGGAATCAGGTCAGTATACATTCATCATCTTCTATGTACATTATGTCATTTTCTTTTTTTCGAAAATACTGAAAAGAAAATAGCTAACCCAGTAAAGTAATGTGGTGAATATTTAGAAAACTGAAATCATCTACTAGTTAATATTAAGAACTAGGTTCTATAATTAATAAACAAAAAAAATTGGTAGGTAACCCCGTAAGGTAATGTGGTTAATATTTCGAAATATGAAATCATTTGGTGGTTAATATTAAGAATTAGATGATGTTGGCCAACCATGGTACGGTATGGATTTTAATTGTAATTTTATATTTGTATGAACAGTGTCGTGCATACAACTGTTCACACTGGTACCTTGTTGTTATCGGTTTCTAGTTTCGTTCTTTGTTTCACATCATGTTTTAACAATTAGTTTTTGGGCTTCAATGATCTAATTTAATTAGTAGACTGAATTTAGTTAGGTAGTAGATTGAATTTAGGGGGTTAAATGTTTTACATTATAGTTTTGTTCCTTGTTTTATATTTTATTGTGTGTAAGGATTCATCCATTTCAGGAAGAACAACACTGCATCAGTTTTGACCTTTCTTTTATATTATTGTGTGTAAGGCTTCACCCATTTTGGGCAGAACAACACTGTTGATACAAACTGTGCTAACGCTAGCGGTAAATTAGCAGTTTTGGAGAGTCACAGATATAAGGAGACCTACACGAATAATATAACACTCTAGGAAGTGTTGCACGCCCGTTCAACCACTAGTGGTTTCCCTTATTTCTATAGTTTATGAATGATTTTTTTCGTTAATTCGTTAAATTAGTTGGGCTGATTTATAATTTGGATTCGATGTTTAAACTTGGGTCATTAAAATAGTCATGCCCATTCAACCATAAGTGGTTTTCCTTATTTCTATAGTTTATGAATGATTTGTTTTGTTGATTCGTTAAATTAACATAGTCACGCCCGTTCAACCATAAGTGGTTTTCCTTATTTTTATAGATTATGAATGATTTTTTTTTAATTCATTAAATTAGCTTCATTGATTTATAATTTGGGTTCTATGTTTAAACTTGGGTCATTAACCTATTCATATCATGTCTCAACCATTCAATTTTGGGGCTTCAATGATCACATAACGTTTCAACCATTAAATTTTGGGGTTCAATGATTGAATTTAGTTAGGTAGTAGATTGGATTTAGAGGCCTCAATGATTTTCCACAGGTTTTACATGGAGAATAGTTTTAGTCACATCATGTTTCAACCATTAAATTTTTGGGCTTCAATGATTGAATTTAATCAGTAGATTGAATTTAGTTAGGTAGTAGATTGAATTTAGGGGCTCAATGATTTTCCATAGGTTTTACATGGAGAATAGTTTTACATTCATTATTGTGTATTTAATAAAACCAAATTCAATAAAACATAAATTGTGGAAAAAGTTGTTAAGTTTGTGGGACTGGATCTTAAATTGCCTCTCTATCAGCAATTTGGCCAAACGTGCCCACAAGGTCTACTGTGTAATCTTCTATTAAAAACAAAAACTGTTGAAAGGGTTGTAAAGGTCATGTTTCTAAATCATTTGTTTGCCAATAGGTTTGCCAGGTTGACCCATAGGGTCCATTTACTTTGTGATATATTATATTGAATTCAGGGCCCTGGCCTACTAGATGAGTTTTGTTCTCTCAATATGCAAGCCTGTGTTTCACTAGTGCAGGAAGAGATACAGTTTCAGCCAATCAATAATGTTGATGTAGTTAAATCCTTGAAAATAATTAGGGTCTATATTAGTTAGAGTTAACCATTAATAATGTAGAACCAAAAAACACCATGAAAACATTGTTTGTGTTCACTCCTTGTTCATACATTTTATCCCCTCTGAATGTTATCGACTTTTGCTTTTAAAATTATCATAGGCAAGGGTGAGATATTCCTCATGGCTCATGAAGATCCTCAACCACAGTTGTATTATGAAGAGCTAACATGTCACTAACAGGATTTGAACCTGGGTGGGAAGGATACAAATTCTTCCTCTCAACCACCCGAGCTATCCCAAATGACAAAATGCCATCAATATTATTATATTATTGTTCATATTTAAGATGAAAAGAATAAAACTACCATTTATAAATAGATCTAGTGAAAGTTAAAAGATTAGGAGTGAAGGCCCTCAAAATGATATCGAGGTGTTCCAGTCTGATAAGGAGAGGAGTTGTGCTAGAAGATATAGGAGACATTGGGTTGCTCCCTTCTTGTATGTTGTTGGTTCCATCTTCGTTCATATCCATGTTATTTTCTTTTGTAATTGGCTTATATGCAAATTGTGACTTCTTGTTTTTTGTTTTTCTTCCAATCATTTATACTCATCAAAGAACTACCTTGAAGGCGATTCCACTTCTTTATGGAATTTTCTTTAAGATGATAGAAAATGGGAATGGAAATGTGCTCAAGTCACACATATTGTAAAGCTTAAGTAAATCTACTCTGTTTTGTTCACCCACCCGATGATGCTTGAAGTTTATCTTATTTGAATCTTGTTTATGTTTTCATATTAGATGTGTTGTTCGAAAGTGGCACTGTTCTAATAAGATCTATTAGATCACCTTTTAGAAGTGTGTGTAGTTCTCACATTAACCATTATTCATTCTAGTATCCCTATTGCTAGGGATTGTTGGCAAAAATAGGATCAATTAAGTGCTTTGCCTCTAATTAATGTGAAAACCATACCTATGTAATTAAATTAATCTAGTGGAGAGTCATTTGCCATGTTTTTTTATTGATATTTCTCAATGGCCTCCCTCCTTATTGGGTCCATATGCCTTCTTTTATTTTCGGATACAATTTCCATCCTTTGCTCTCTAGCCTTGACTTTTTCCTTTCCAGGCATTTCTTCCCTTTGTTTCCTTCGAATTCTATGAATCCATGGATTGTTCCATGCGATTTATGGAGTTTGGGAGTACTCACGAGCTCTCCATCACAACACATGGAACATAGTAGGCCATAAACATGCCTACTATTTTGATTATTTGTCATTGCTATGTGTTGGATGCTCATCCAATTTGCAGAAAGCCTTCTCTCCCTTACTCATTTTCACAACTTAATTATTTATATCTTGCACTTATAACATTTCCCATTGTGTTTTGTATCTTTTCCTTATAGGAAACCTCGTTCATGAGTCATTCTCATCTACCATTTGTGGTGTATTTTTAGTTTGTGTGTGTCAAAAACTACTTTAGTTCTTCATTTCCTTTGTGTTGTGTCATCTTGCCCTTCGTGCCTTGTGGATCAATGTTCTTATTGTAGATTTCTTTCCTCGAGTTGTCCTTGACATTTCTTATAGCCAAATCTATGTTGATTTTTCAATAGTCAAGGTTAAGCATGAAGTTCATTCCATTTTTATCATTTACCCATAACCATAAATGTTGCAGCAATCAAGATCAAAAGAAGAAGCACCATGCACAAGAACACAAGAAGTATCCTGGGAAACCCTTCTCAACAAGGGAAGAAAACCCAGCCAAATCCTTTGCTATATTCATCAAGAGAAAGACCTTCACCACCAAGAAATACCTAGCACAAAAGAGGGTGCTCAAACCCTAGAAGACTAGCGCCCAAGAGAGGTGCGCACTTTTCCCAAGAAGATGTACTTTCTGAAATTTCCAAACTCATGTGAAAGATATGATTCCTCAATGGTGAATTTACCTTTACTTATACTAACCCAATCCTGTCAACAAAAGTTTCTATTGGCACAACAGGGCCGACCCCACTAGNAGCTTATAATATAATTAATATTATCCAGATTAATTATCTTTACATTAATTACCAGTCACATTAAGGTGGGGCCGACCTGTACCCTTTACATTACAATTAGGGTTACAGGCAGGTCTGACTCTTGAACAATATAGAAAGGGATTTGATACACCCACTAGTGCTCATCCACTAGGGGCACATCTATAGGTATGCCCATATCTCTGTCTCACTGCATTACACAGAAGAACCAGATCTTCACACATTCACATGTGCTCCACAAGCAAGTCCACTCTACAGATATTCTTTCCCACTGCCTCACACAGGAGCATCATCTGGAGTTTCTCATCAACTCTGTTGCTTAGAGGAGGCTAATACATCATCTTCATTTTTTTTCACATGAAGATGCACCCAACACTTTGGGATTTCACACGTTCACCTTGTGCTCAGCCACAATCACGTCTAACTCAACATATATCCCTTCCCATTGGATAATCATCTGGATTTCTTCTCAACTCTATGAGTGGAGGAGGCCATCTCTATGTTCCAGCGTTGTCTCAAGTAGGAACCACGTACCCTTCTTAGGGGCTTTCTCTCAGGTTTGTAAGCTGGAGAAAGACTCACATAGCTTAATGATCCACATCTCACAGGTTTGTAAGCTGGAGAATTTCTCACATAGCTGCAATCATCAACACTCCCTCTCATCTAGGGAGTCATTCTTCATCATGCCAAGTCTCACATGGATGTATTCTTAATTTTTTCTTGGCTAGAGTCATCAATACTCCCTCTCAACTTGGAAGACATTCTTCAACAAGTTAGTTTGGTGAAAATGTCTGCACTTTTCTCATGTGTAGGAAGGTACTACAAGTGTACAATTTTCCTCTGCATCATATCTTTTATATAAGAATATTTCATCTCATTGTGTTTTGATCTATCAGGAAACACTAGGTTCTCAAGGAGCTTTATACACAGCTCTTGGTTATCATCATAGCATTCATCTCATGATCAAGTAAATCTATCATAAGCTTGTGAAGACATACTGCTTCACACACTCAATGGTACATACTTTGCTTCTGTGGTATTCAAGGCCACAGAGATTTCATTTCTTGTTGCATCAGGGAACCATGGCAAACTTCATGGTAAAACATCAACCGAATGTGCTCTTTTGGTCCACTGGACTTTCTGCTCAATCTGAATCGACATATCCTACAAACTCAAGTTCACACTGGAGGCATATCTCAGGCCATATCCAACTGTGCCTCATATATATTTCAATACATGCTTTACTGCTATCCAATGAGTCTGTCTCAGCTGACTAATGGATTGACTAATTAAATGCACTGCATAGCATGAATTTGATCTGGTGTTAACCAGATACATCAATGATCCAATCAGCTGTGGATCAATCTTGTATGAATCATCATCATTCATTTTCTTCAAATCCATCATGGTGGTTTTTCATTCTGTCATACTGAACTTCTTTAATATTCCCACTGTATATTTTCCTTGACTCAGGAAAATCTCATCGGTCCTCTATCATACTACTTCTGGTGTAAGAAGTAGTGCATCATACTCATATCCTTCATCTCAAAATTAGAAGTGAAAGCTAACTTGTATCCAACAAGGCTTTCTGAATAAGTCATCAAAATCATTCTCTCGTCACCAACACTGTAATGATATAGGTTTGGATCAACAACACTCTTGCTGAAATTCAAACTCATCAAGAATTTATCTATCTGATATAGTTTCCAACTCATGGATGGTAGTATGGATGGAAGTGTATTGATTTTACTATATCAAGTGTCTCATCATAGACAAATCCCTCTGTTTGTGATAAACCTTTGGCTATAGATCTCGTTTTTTATTTCTCGACACTTCCATCAGCTGCATTCTTGATCTTATAGATCCACTTGGAAGTTACCACAGACTTCCCTTCCGGTCCCTAAATAATATATTATGCATCATTCTTTAAGATATTCTGGTATTCTTCTATTATGGCATCTTTCCATACATGTTATCCTATTGCTTCTCTAAGACAAGGAGTCTCAGCATCAATGAAGTGGCTCATAACTGAAGGATAGCTTGAAAATGTCTTTTTCTTTCTCGGGATGTGCCTTGAGAGGCTTGTATGTTTCTCTGCCTCTTGCAGAGTGAGTCTAGGTAGGCCTTTTATGCCCTACTACAATATCTCTGAACATATCAACTCCAACAACTGGATCAATTGGAATAATGTTTGTCTCCCTCTGAACTTCTAAAGGGGGAGAAGGTATTGTCTTACTATTAATATCCATATGAGATTCTCTAGATCTTTGAAAGACTATCTCTTCTTCAAGGACAATGTCTCTTCTTGTCGCAATATGTCTTTGACCATGGATGTCGATCTGGAATGTCTTTAAAGATTCACTGTATCCTTTCTTTCTAAAGGATCTAGCTTGGACTTCTTCTCTTTGGGTACATGAAAATACACTAGGCACCCAAATAACCTAAAGTGTTCAATCTCAACCTTCATTCCGGTGAATACTTCTTCGGGAGTTATGTTTTTCAAAGTCTAGAGAAAACTCTTGTTTTGAACATATACTGTTTCATGCATTCTTATGCCCATAGAATCATAGAAAGATTCTGATCATGTGTTATTGCATTGGTTTCCCCAATGATGGTTATATTCTTCCTCTTTCTCAATTAGTTTCGACTCCCTCTGAGTCAAGTGGATCCCTTTGAAGGATAATTATCTTCCTTTGTTGTTAACATGTCTGGAACAAGAAAACATGAGGAACCAAAACAAAAATATCTTCTAAAGGAGAATAATGAGTACATCTCTAGAATCAAAACAGTTTAAGGATTGTTGTCACATCTAAAACACCTACTTGTAATGTAGAAAACTTTAGAAATATAGGTTAGAGAAATGAAAATTTCAACAATCAAACCTAGGGTCTTCACTTCCAGTGTGTTGTTATTTTGAATGCACTGAGATCCCTCTGGATCCATGACTTCATCAAGAAGGTTTCTTCCTCCTGCAACTTCTCTCATGAAAATGATACAAATAATATATATACAAGTGCATACTTGAGGGTGCTGATATGATTTCTCCAATGGCACCTGACTGATCTCTGTCCTCTTGACATCTTCATGAAGAGGGTAGTCATAGTGTCACCTTTTTGTATCACCCATAGTAATTCTTCCTATGAAGTCTTGTCTTCCAGGAACTTGAAGTTGCTTGATCCATCAAGCTTATCTTCCATCATAGGTATGTTCATCATAATTTTGGATTCTTCACAAACCCTTATCAACTGGGCTAGAAAACCTAATAGCTAGGCTAGGCTAGCAACCTTAGGTTTTGTTGGACTTATAACTAAAAATAATAAGCCTTGAAAGTCATAAGAACATAGGTAATCTTTAAGGCTTCTTCAAAGAGCTGCAGAAACCCTAAAACCATAAATCTGCAGAAATTTACGAAACCCCAGAAACCCTAGGGCCAAAAATCAAAAGTTCTCGGAATTTCAATTTAAGAGATTCTAGAGGTGTGCTAAAGGAGTCTGTACCCTCCTGTGCCAAAAATAGCCCCAACTCCCAATTATTAAGGGCTAAAACTGAGAAAGAGGGAGGGTCATACAAAATTTCTGGAAACCATAGGAGGGTCATACGGTTCTGTAAAAGTGAGAGGAGACTTGGTAGATTCTTGTGCAATGGGTTATTTCAAGACCTATGCTCTGATACCATGTTGATTTTTCAATAGTAAAGTTTAAGAATGAAGTTCATTCCATTTTTATCATTTAACCATAACCATAAATGTTGCAGCAATCAAGATCACAAGAAGAATCACCATGCACAAGAACACAAGAAGTATCCTAGGAAACCCTTCTCAACAAGGGAAGAAAACCCAGCCAAATATTTTTCTATGTTATTCAATAGAAATACCTTCACCACCAAGAAAAACCTAGCACACAAGAGGGTGCTCAAACCCTAGAAGACTAGAGCCCAAGAGAGGTGTGCACTTTTCTCAAGAAGATGTACTTTCTGAAATTTCCGAACTCATGTGAAAGATATGATTCCTAATTGGGGAATTTAAATTTACTTATACTAACCTGATCCTGTCAACAGAAGTGTCTATTGACAAAAAAAGCTCGACCTCACTAGCTTATAATATAATTAATATTATCCATATTAATTATCTTTACATTAATTACCAGTCACATGAAGGTGGGGCCGACCTGTACCCTTTACATTACAATTAGGGTTACAGGCAGGTCTGAATCTTGAACAATATAGCAAGGGATCTGATGCACTCACTAGTTCTCATCCACTAGGGGCACATCCATAGGGATGTCCATATCTCTAGCTCACTGCATTACACAGAAGAACCAGATCTTCACACATTCACCTCTGCTTGTCCACAGGCACGTCCACTCTACAGATCTTCTTTCCCACTGCCTCACACAGGAGAATCATCTAGAGTTTCTTGTCAACTATGCTACTCAGAGGAGGCTAATACATCATCTTCATTTCCATTCACATGACGATGCACCCAACACTTTGGGATTTCACACGTTCACCTTGTGCTCATCCACATGCATGTCTAACTCAACAAATTGCCTTTCCCACTGGATAATCAACTAGATTTATTCTCAACTCTTTGAATGGAGGAGGTCATATCTACGTTCCATCTCTGTCTCAGGTAGGAACCACGTACCTTTATTAGGGGATTTTTCTCAGGTTTGTAAGCTGGAGAAAGACTCACATAATTGCAATGATCCACATCTCACAGGTTTGTATGCTGGAGAATGTCTCACATAGTTGCAATCATCAACACTCTAGTCCATTGGGGCCAAGTTTTATTGGCCCTTTTCTCTTTTTCTATTTTTTAGTGATAAATCCTTTGGTTCTTTTCTTAATTATTTGCTTTAAAAAACTTGGGGGCTTAGTGCTTCTCCTTGTTCATGTCAACGTGTTGATCTCCATTTCAACCCCTCATTTCTCTTTTTAGCCTCTCTTGCCCCATTTGGTGTTTTGGCCTTCCTTTGAACCTCCTGATCCTCCTTTTTGGCCTCTTGACCGCCTTTTTGGCCTCTCGACCCCCTTTTTGGATTCTCAACCTCCCTTTAGCCTCCTAGCCCTCCTTTTTGGCTTCTCAATGGCCTTCTTAGATTTGTAGCCTACCTTCAACTCTTGTTATCCCCAAACATCTTCTCTTTCTCCAAATAGAATTTTTGTTGTGGCACTCAATGTGTTATCCAATAGGCCTTAGTTTACTAGTTGGTAAAACACAAGTCTCGTTTTTCCTCCTTGTTTCTTCAAACATCGATATTGACCTTGTCCTTCATCATCTTCTCATTCTGTAAATGAAGTGAATGGAAGAGCCATATAATTGTGATCATTAGTGGTAATCAACCAACTTCCTTTTCTTCTTGTGCACCAAGCCAATTTCATGGCACAACTCTCATGTAGGCTCCCTCGAAACTTGATAGGGTACAATGCACTTCTTCACAAGACTGATCATAGACTCCTTCCACAAGAATGTCCCTTGCATATGCTCCACCCACAAGACCTCCTTGCATGCCACACTCATAGAGACACTTTCGTAGAACATTATAGTGCACCTTTCATAGACCCTCTCAAGGACCTCCCTAGTGGGGTTCTGTAACTATTTTTCACAGTTACTCCACCTTGTGTCACAATCTAGTTCATCCTTTTGGTTTCTCCTTGTGGGTTGAAAGAATTATTTGTGAGTTGGATTCCACATTCCTTGTGGTAGATCACTTCTCCCATGTTTTTCTTTTTCTTTTCCTTTCTTGGTAGTATTCTCCCCTTGACCTCCCCCCTTTCCTTTCTTGGTTCCATAACCCTTCCTTTTCACTAATGGGCCCTCTTGTCTCCTAGCATATTGTTTTCCATTGGTGAGTCCAAACTTATTTTTTTAGCTTTAGTGGATCCTCTTTTTAGTTCTTTTTGAAATTCTCTTAGGTAAGAGGCCCTCTTGTTCCTTACCTTTTTGGGACCTTATCTCCCCACCCTCCATATCCCCTAGGTGCACCATGATCCATGTTGACTCTCTCTCTTTTAGTCTACCTTGTTGTCACCTAAATGTTTCCTATGTTGACTCTCTCCTTGGTTGTGTGAGACTATTTTCCTTTGTCTTGATCTCCTGGTTCCTCCATCGTAATTTTGTTGCAATCCCTTATCCTCACTTGGCCTTTCACTTGCAAGCATTCCTCTTTTCTCCATTTATTGCTCACTTTTGGTCTTTTGTTAGGGATCTCCCCCACTAAAACTTGTTGCTCCTTAATTATTTTATTAATTTTGTGGGTATTTAAAGAGCATTGGAAGAGCTTTGAATCTGCCTTATTTTAGTATTATACCCTTTGCTAATGAAGGTTATATAATCAGATCTACATCCTCTTATTATTGTTTGTAACTTGTACATTTGTACAACTTTACTTTGCCATGTCACCTTCGTTGGTCCTCTTATTTTTTCTTTGCTTTCTTTTTGGTTCTTTTGTTTTTTTCTTTGTTTTCTATAACAGGTTCATCACTAATGATGAATGTCATCAAGAATCCTCATTTCTCTTCGAGCGCTCAAGTTACCCTCTCAATTCCTTTCTGTTGCAATGGTGCATCCTTCATTCATTAAGAATATGTAGGGGATGTGCCACTTATAGGAGCAAGAGACAGAGATGCACCTCATTTATTGGTGCCTTGTATACTATGAGATTAGAGGACATTATTACTGTCTCTACAAGGACTTAGGGGGCTCCTCTATTTTCTTCTAATATTAGGATTAGGGGTACCTAGCTCTTTTTTTTAGGGAGATTTTCAGTCATATATCCTATATTTTTCATGCCCCCCCATCTCGGGTGGACCTTGAGGATTACCTCATATGTTTGTGCCCTTCCATCAGATTGGAGTAACAAGCAACAAGATGAGTTCCATGGTACTTCAAACCATAGAGTGGTGAGACCTTAGGTATCCTCTTAGCCTCCCCCTGGGAGATTGACTGATATGTTTGAGACATGTTCGGAGGTGTAAGACCATACATTCAATCACACATTGTCATCATGACAAAGGGTTAACCTCTAGACGGATCCAGAGCAGGGCACCTCTCACCTGTCAGATTGCCTCCCAACCCTAGTGGAGTAGTCGGAGATCTATTCGGAGTTTCTTTCCTTCAACCTCGAATGGTAGGAGAACTGAGCTTCCTCACTCCTACATCCCCCCAGGTTCATACAGTCGGATCTCCCTATGGTACTCGAGGACTCCGACAACAATCTAGTGCAACCCTCGTTGCCCCCCTTGCCATCAATTATCATATGTATGAGAACTTGACCTCATTGGCTTCATCTTCAGATATCTATCTTTGTCGTTGACTAATATTGAGTTGACCAACTCCTACCTTGGACACTCTAACTTTGTATCACCCTACCTATGATACTGTCATATACACTTTATTTTTGGTCTTAGCTAGACTTAGTGCTTACCCTTAGTTTTACTTTCAGTTTTCTTGTATATTTATTTCTCTCATTATATAGGAGCTTCTTTTGCACCCCCACATTGTATTCATAATGCATGTATCCTTTAAAGTTTAAATTTTAGTCCCATTGACCTACTTTTATGGTTATTTGTTGGACATTAATAAATTTATCTTATCTTATCTATCTTTCTTTGGTTCCCTCTTTCTTGCAATAAGTTTATCAACTTGCATACCCTACATGGCGTTGTAAATGTGTTGAATCTACACAAAATAGATCTAGCTAAACAATGATACACACATTTGCAGAGAGAAAAGGAGAAAGAAGAAGAAGGAGAGAAAGAATGAAAGAATTCTCATTAACCGTTGTGAATAATGAATAATTTACACATGATATACTATGTATAACTCAATGAGTGCGCACTGGAGGAGATCCAATGCACGATAGTGGTGGTATAGAGTGATATGGACACACACCAATAGTAATTGGAGTGAACTGCCACCTAGTCTAGTCTCTCAGGTAGTTACAAGAGTGAACTGCCACCTAGTTGAGTTAACTAGTCAACTAGTCTTCAGTTAATTGACTGAACAGAGAGTAGTGAGGAGTTAACTCAGGAAATAAAAGGTAATGCGTCAGTATGGTGATGATCCCAAGGCAAGTTCACATTATCTGGTGATGATCCTAATGTTGCATGGTGACAAAACCAATGCAACATCTATACTCAACTCAATTAGTCAAACTGAAGTGTCAACTGAAAGAGAATATTCTCCGGGTGGAATATTCAACCCTAAAATATAGGAGATTAGATAATGACTAATTATGACTAATAAACAAGGAAAAACCTTAGGAAAAATAAATCCTAGGTGTGTGTGAAGTAACTCCAATAGGCGTGCCCCACCCCAGATAGCCTTTGACTCAACCATTCCTTTTTGAATTCCTAAGTCTCTTTCAGTAACTTTATCCTGCTATTCCCCAACATTTTCTTTCTTATTCTTATCCTTGGACCCTAAGTGGCCCAAGTTACATTTTGAGTCATCCCCACCTTAAGTATAAATCTAGTTCATCCTTTTGGTCATTCCTTGTTGGTTGAACTCATTTGTGGGTTGGATTCACTCCTTGTGGGAGATTGCTTCTTCACCCTTTTCCTTTTCCTTTTGTGGAAGTATTATCCCCTTGAACTTTTCCCTCCCCTCTTTCCCTTCCTAATTCCTTCATCCTCCCTTTTCACCAAATGGCTCCCCTTGTCTCACAACATTTCCTTCCCAATTGTGAACCCTCCCTTATCTCCTTGAGCTTTTGTGGATCCTCTAAATGGTCTATTGTGAGTCCTCTTGGGCAAGAGGCCTTCATGTTCCTCTCTTTTTTGGGACCTTATCTTCTTGCTCTCCACCTCCCCTAGGTGTGCCACATTCCTTGTGGCCCCTCTCTTGTTTAATCGTCATTTATATTGCCTAAATTTTTCCTATATCAACTCCCTCATCAGTTGTGGTAACCTCTTTTCTTTTTCCTTGATCTCTTGGATCATGTAGCGCAAATTTCATTGCTTGGCCTTTTTCCTTGTGAGCATTCCTCATTACTCTCTTACTTTCTTTCTTTTTAGTGTTTTTCCCTTTTGTTAGGAAATCCCCTACTACAACTTGTTGCTCTCTTTTTTATTTTTCTAAATTTTATGAGTCTTTTGGATGATGCAAAAACTTGGTAGCCTCTTCCTTGTAGTATTGCACCTTTTGCTCATGAAGGTAGTTTTTTCTGCTAGATTTATATCCTCTTATCACTAGTTCTCACTTGTAAGCTTGTTCCACTTTACTTTCCATGTCACCTCTATCGGACCTCTCATTTTTTCTTTGATTTGTATTTTACTCTTTTGTTTTCATCTTTTTTTTTAATAAAGGGTTCCTTGAGTGATGGAATAGCTTGGCTAGCATCCTCCTTTGGTCCCGCTAGATTTTCTAAACCATGGTCAGCAGACTTAGCACTAAAATAATTCCTAAATTACTAGATAGTTGAACATTGAATGATCAAAATCTGGACCAGGGGTCAAATTTTAACTCAATTTTCAAAGTGCTCGGAATGCGACGAAAACAATACCATTGCGTCTGTCTCGTCTTCCTGATTCTGGCTATATATTTACTTTCTCAAACGGAGTCCGTATGGAGAAGATATTGCGATCTGTTCGCCGAGCCAAACAAGCAAAAATTTGATGCTGACTGTACATGTTCGTACAGTCTGTATGGTCTGACGTGGCAGGACCGTACGACCGTACCAGGGTGATGTGGCAGATGTCGGTTGGTTGATCGCTGGCGAGTAAGTAGCTGACACGTGTCCATCTGGTGGAGAATGGTATGAGGACACGTGGCCCAATCTGTGGGTGCCACATGTCACTCGTTTATTGGTTGATTGTTTGTATGTTAATAAAATGTTATGGGAGTCTGTGGGGTTCGACCCGCGGACCTCCCCCTCCATGTAAAGCCTTCGCAAATATCCAATAGCCAATGTACCATCATTTGGTTATTAATAAATATGTGGGTATTAATTTATTTAAATTAACATATGTTTGGACTGACGGGAGGTCGGGCCGGGGCTTGGCCCCAGCCTGTGGTCGTTTGAATATGTATATGACCGTGATATATATGGTCGACCATTTTTGCGCGCGGGTTTGTGTTGACCCATGGTCTTATTAACATATAACCATAAACCTTGGCGTGTGCATATATGTGAAGTTCCACCCATGGTTTCGGGCGCTATAAAATGTCACCACACAAAATGCGCGGGGTTAACACACATGACCATATATTAAAATGTGGCACGGGTTTATAAATAACCCAAAGTTTTGTGTTACCATATTAAAATGAATGTGTGTGGTTATTAGTGCGCAGGGTTGGTATAACCCATGATTTTTATGTCATTCCATATGCCCACGACCTGGAGCGCGGGAGTGGTTACAACAGTTTTGTAACGGTTAAGCACTTTTGCCATAGCCCAAGGTCTTATGCCACCATGTGCCCAGGTGCCAAGGCGGTTAGGGGCTGGAGGCGCTCTAACCATTCTATGGTTTGCACCGTTGGCGCAGTTGCACCCGGTGCCGGGTTTTTATGCCTTAAATGGTGTGTGTGCCAGGTTCACAAGAAAAGGGTGCGTTTTGGCGAACCAGTTTCAGAAAGCTTGAAGGAGGAAAATGGAGGAGGCCTAACTTCTTCATCTATTGGCTGATTGAGGTGTCGTAAAAGCCCAGCTAGGGGTTTTTGGATGTCTTGGATCCATTGGTGATGTTATTAAGGCCATTTGAAGACTTCTTCTACAAGTTTTTCACCATTGAAGTTTCAACAAGCTCTAGGGAGTTTGAAGCCCTCATGGATGGAGGACATGGTTTGGTGAGCCTATGCTTGTTTTTTGTGATTAAATAATCATTTTTGGCTAATTGATATGCTCTGAACACATTGGGACAGGTTTCAGAGGCTGTTGAGGACTTTTACAAGTGTTTTTTCCAAAGAGAAGCTCAAGGAAGCTTATGGCCACATGTAGAAGGGGTCATGCCCGGATGAGCCATGATCCGTTTTCAGAGTTCTATTAGTCATTTTTGGGGTTTTTATGTGTTCTGATCTCAATGGTACAGTCTATTTTTCCATTGGAGTTGAGAAACATCTTGTAAAAGAACTTTTGACAAATTAATCCCAGCAAGCCAAGTCCATTGATGGAGGCTCAAGGAGATGTAACCCGGAGGGGGGTGAACTCCTTTATCATCTTGTTCTTGCTGTGAGTTTGATGATTTATTTGTTGCAAGTTGTGTTGTTGTGTATTAGTTTAAAGTACATATTTAACCATCTAAAAGAACAATTCCTCACACATAAGCATTTACAAGAAGAAGCATAAAACTTAGCACATAATTTAT
>SNQJ01S0134479.1:0-17730 GCA_010110895.2 Picea sitchensis
AGTACAAATCTACAAGAGCACTAGCTCTATATGCAAGACTCAACTTACATTCTCAGCACCAACTGAAATGAGGCAACAATCCTCAATAGATATCAATATGTCAACAGGTATGTGACCTGTCACTAGTGCAGCCCGCGTGTGTACGCTCCCTGGATTACTGCAGCCCACGTGTGAGCACAACCAGTGTATGATGTAACAAGCGTATACTTCTGAGCAACTAGGGTTTTTATTTGCTTCACATGCTCAGATCCTCTGCAACCTGCAATCACTAACCCTTCTATCTTCCATTGTCCAAACAGACCCACATCTAGTCACAACACATCCAAGCTCTCCAATGTCTTGCTCATGCTCCACATCAAATCAATATAAATGCTATCTCAATCATGTATAAATAGCTAGTATACCATAGCAATCATGTCACTAATTAATCACAAGAGTGTTGCTTACTCCATCAACCAAATCAACCAAACTGAGCCATATCATAGGAGCCATACCAAGAATGCCCTAAGCTTTCACAACATATCGAACAATAATATCTATCAAGAAAAGAATGTAACCATACCAATGTCTCAGTGATAGATCTAAGGCCATAGAATGCAGACCTGGAACCTACCTCTTCATCCAAGAGCTTGGCACCAGCTCAAACACAAATCTCCATGAGGTTATTCAGTTCACATTCCCTGTACACAGTCAGCCCGCATGTACACTCACCCTATACACAAACAACCTGCATGTGAACGCGGCCAGTGTATGATGTAACAAGCGTATGATTATGAGAAACTAGGGTTTTTCTTTGCTTCACATGCTCAGATCCTCTGCAACCTACAATCACTTTCTCTTCTGTCTTCCACTATCCAAACTAACCCATAGCCAGTCACAACACATCCAAGCTCTCCAATATCTTGCTCATGCTCCACAATAAATCAATATGAATTCTATCTCAATCATGTATAAATAATTAGTATACCATAGCAATCATGTCACTACTGAAGCACAAGAGTGCTTCTCACTCCATCCACCAAATCAACCAAATTGAGCCACATCATAGAATTCATACCAACAATTCCCGAAGCATTCACAACATATCAAACAATAGCATCTATCAAGACAATAATGTAACCATACCAGTGTCTTAGTGATAGATTTGAGGCCATAGAATGCAGATATGGAACCTGCCTCATCATCCAAGAGCTTGGCACTAGCTCAAACACAAATCTCCATGAGGTTATTCCGTCCACGCTCCTTGTACACAGTCAGCCTGCGTGTACACTCACCCTATACACAACCATCCAGTGTGTACACGCACCCTATACAAAGACAACCCATGTGGGCATCAAAAAATAGAGTTTTCTATGAATCTGAGACTTTTGCCATCAGGATCTCCGACATTGCCAAAACTTTGATGCGTCCATGAGATCCTCCTCTTGCTCTCTTCATCATAATAGATTTTTAATCATGCTCAAGAGATCCACACCAATAAGATTCTCTCACAAGAAGATCTCCATCAATACTCCAAAAGATATTACTAAGAAGCTCTCCATTGATCCACAAAGGATTCTCATCAAAATGTACATTTTACAAGAGATCCTAGCTTCTTATTTATACTTTCATCTTCTAGGTCACTTAACCCATTTTTAGGTTACTTAACCCATTTCTAGGTCACTTAACCTATTTTCCTTGTTTTAGAGTTAACCACTTTCCATGAATAGAAAGTTCTCCAATACTTTATCATTTAAATATTCCTTCTTGATTTTGTCACTTTACTTTATCATTTAAATAATCTTTCTTGATTTTGTCGCTTTACTTTATCATTTAAATAATGATTTCTTCTTTTCAAGCACTTTGACCTTTTGGGGCTTCAAGCCATCATATGGGGGTCCTTCAACTTCGTAGAGCCATAACTCTCAAATTGTGAGGAGTTATGTGACATTCCACATACCATCGGAAATGGAATGTCAAGCACTATCCATCTAGGATAGTTTCACCAATAACTTCATTGATCTTCATCTCATTATTCCACATACAAGTATGGGTCCTCCAACATTTCTTCTAGGATAACCCAATCCATAAAGCGTCTTTCCATGAGGGTTTTCACCATAAGGGGACCACTTTGGAGTTCATCCATTTGTGCACCTTATCAACCATGATAAGTCAATAATGATTCATCTTTGCATCAATTCATCACTACATCATAACTATCAATGACAACTCATTGATCCATCTTCATCAATGCATCATAGCAATGATCCATCTTTATCAATTGGTTTCCACTTGGACATATATGATTCTCATCAAGTGCATCATATCAATGATCCATCTTTATCAATTGGTTTCCATTTGGACATGTATCATTCTCATCAAGGGCATCATATCAATCAATTACTTGACATCAATCAATGACATCAATCAAACCAAACAATTTACATCAATGACATATGATCCAACAATATCCCAAATAATCAAACCATTGGCATCAATGAAAACATGATCCAACAGGCGACAGTGAAGGTATATACTCTTGGGGTGGGACAAGAATGTGGGGAATGAGGGTCTATGAGCAGTGGGTGTAAGTGACTCCTAGGAGAGAATCCTTCCTCTGTAAGTGTGTGTCTTTCATTGACCTTGCCTAGCCTAGGATTCCTTGCCCGATGGAGCTTAGTTACAACTCAGGGGTGAACTATTGCTAAGAGTGATGAGAAACACGGTATAAGGCTGGGAGTTTTGTGGAAAGTCTGCACGTAGTTGGTGGAATTACTACAGTTTCAAAGATAAGTATCAGTTTGTGATTAATATTATGTTTTGCATGTCTGTGATGCTTATATGTTATCATGTATTCCATTGTGCATATGAATCACTGTTAATGTCCTTGATGATGTATATTAGTAGTAATCCTGTGCTTACTCTGTATTGTTTAGAACAATCTGTTAATTGTATTTAATATGCATGTTATATATATAAGTATGAGAATGTTTTGCGTAGTAGCGTTTCTCGATAAGTGGCTTGATGGTTGGGGATGTTACAATATGGTATCAGAGCTCAAAAGGATAAGTTAAGGTTGTGTTTGGTAGCATTTCCCAGCCTGTTGGTGGTAGGGAATCCCACACAATCCATCTGGGGGTGATAGGAAGTGCTCAGAGGTAATTGGGTGTCCTATATCTTAAACAATTCTTGCCAAACATTTATGGTGAAAGTGGGGTCTCTGTCAGAGACAATAGAATTAGGCATGCCATGAATCTTGAAGATATTATCCATGAATATTTGAGCCACTGTGGCAGCTGTGAATGGGTGTTGAAGAGCACAAAAATGAACATATTTGGAGAGATGATCTATGACCACCATGATGGTTGAATTATTACCTGATTTAGGTAAGCCTACAATGAAATCCATCGAAACATCTTTCCAAATAGCAGGGGGAATCATAAGTGGTCGGAGTGTTCCAAGAGCTTTGATAGTTTCTCCCTTTTTGTGTTGACAAACCTCACATTCAACCACAAAGGTGTGGATGTCCTGTTTCATACCCTCCCAAAAAAAAGAACATTTGACCCATTCATAGGTTTTGGTAAACCCTGAATGCCCAACTGTGGGTGAGGCATGAAGTTCAGAAAGAACACTAGATTTAAGTTTTGATTGCTTGCATAAATACAAATGAAATTTGTAGGGAATCTCTTCATTGTGCTAAGAGTACCCTGGAGAAACTAAAGAATTGTGTTGCAATTGGTGGAGTAGGCTATAAATTTTTGGGTCTTGCATCCATTCCTGATGAACAACTTGGAGCCAATCTGGTACGATGAAGGAGAGGGAGAAAATGGACCCATCTTCTTCATATTTCTGGGAAAGAGCATCAGCCACAACATTTTCCTTGCCCTTCTTGTAAATGATCTCATAATCATATCCAAATATCTTGGTCACCCATTTTTGTTGCATCGGAGATGAAATTCATTGTTCCAGGAAATAATTGAGACTTTGATGATTAGTTTTTATTTGGAATCGTTGATACAATAAATAAGGAAACCATAGATCCAAAACATGTAGAATAGCTAACATTTCCTTTTCATAAATGGATTGTCCCAAATGTCGCTCTGAAAGTTGTTTTCTAGTGAAGACTAAAGGCATGCCATCTTACATGAGGATGAATCCAATTCCTTTCTCAGAAGAATCACATTCCAATACAAATGTCTTTGTGAACTCTGGAAGGGCTAGGACAGGGGTCAAGCACATAACATATTTCAAGGCTTGGAAAGAATGATCCACAATTGAAGTCCAAGTGAAACATTATTTTTAAGGAGAGAAGTGAGAGGAGCTGCATTTTTTCCATAATTCCGAACAAAATTCCTATAATATCCCGTTAAACCCAGAAAACCACACAACATATTAAGAGTTTTAGGGCGATGCCAATCTTTCATAGATTCAATTTTCTCAAGATCCACTTGGACGCCATCCTTGCCGACAATATGACCCAAGTATTCCACTTCTGAGGAACCAAAGGCACATTTATATTGTGTTGAGGAAAATATATGAAATGATCTTACTCAAGCATTTTCAGATTCTTATTGGCTAAAGAAAAATAGACGGGAATGTCACCCTATGTTTATAGCCATAAAAAATAATATCCTAACTCACAAGTATTGATTACAAGTGCTTAGGCTAGTCTTTTTATAAATAAAATCTTGCTGGAAAATTCATTATTTATACAATTTTATGAATATAACAGTTGGTGAAATAAATGTAGAGATAGAAGTAAAGAAACCAAGATGATAATCAACATAGATGAGACATAAAGTAATCCTTTATTTCATTCCAATTCATCAAAGAGTCATTCTCTTTACAAAATTTCCTGAAGAAGTTTTGGACCAAAGTCAAACTTAGACATCCCCAACAAAACATACAAAAGGACCTCTGACATAAAATAAAAAACCTGAACTCTAAAAGCTGGATCAACTTGCCACAGATTGTTGCTCACTCGACTATGTACAACAACCTTTGTTAATCATGAAAACTAATTCACAAACAGACAAGTCTACATAGACTATCAAAGATAGATCAACACCTCTGAAAAACAAGTGTTTGAATGATGTAATTCAACCCTAAATCTCGTTGTCTACAATAAGACCCTACTATCATAAAAAATTATTAGGCTTGTGATCAATTAAGGAATGAATGAAAACTGAACTATCTCAACATAAACTCAAAGAGAAAAACTTAGTATGCTTCTCCTTCTATCTTGTTCTTGTTCCTCCCTTTCCTTTTTCCTTTAAGCAAATTAGAATTGGTTGAAGTAGTTGAACTACCTCATTAGTTAAGTTAACTAAAAACTCAACCAACTTTTTAGTTAGGGGGAAAAGTAATAAATCATAATAAGGGTTTTAAATAAATAATAACTAGTAGGTGGGACCCCTTGCGACTCCCATTTATCTCTTAACAATCATAACATAACTAGTTAATTAAATAAGAACATCCCTCCTTGTGACTCCCATCATCACATGCATGTTTGACAATTTATCTCATTGATATTTAACATTATTTTCAAAAATACATTAATCATATATCCAAAAAACATGTTGTCCAAAAATCTGAGGTCAACTATTCTCAACAGTAAATAAATGAATAAAAATTAAAATCCATATTTTCCAGTTTGTGAGGCAATCTTTCCCTTTTTTCTACTATCATGTTTTAATCTCTTTGAATTTGCCTTAGGCTATGTGGAGCTTTTAGGCCTAATCTCGCTGATCATATGAGATCAATCGTCCCTCAAATGCATACGGGAGGACACAGATTTATTAGAGCCATTGGAGGGTGAGGAAGGGGCAACAATGGCTTTTCCTTTGACATGGGCATGGTGGGCCTCAATTTTCAACCTTTTGTTTGAAGAGCTCATTCCTGTATGCCTAATTGATTAGAAAATAGTTCCTTTAAAAACCATACATGACAACTCCTTTAAAATATGAAATAAATTTTGGCTCAACAACATATCAGACTCATGCAATCCATGTCATATAAAGTGTTTAACCATTCTCAATGAGAAGGGGATGAACAAAGGTTCTGAGATATGCGAGGGGTTTGTATTGAGAAAAAAATGTTAAAATGGGGGGGAAACGAATCATGGTTACTGCTCATAGACAACACATAATCAACTGTAATGTAAACCAAGGAATATGTCACTGTAATCCATCCAAGAAGCTGCGATTTCAAACTGTTCCAATACAAAATTCTCTTAAGTGTAATTAAATTTTAAGAACATGGAGTGAAAAATGAATGTGGGAAGGTAAGGGGATTGTAATTAGAGAAAAGTGAAATAATGGTAGGGAAAGAGAGCAGATACTATTCATAAAATTAATTAAGCAATCCATAAAACCATTTTATATCAGATGAAAAAGATCCAACACCAACCAAATAATCACTATGATCAATTAAACAACCACTGTGTATAATTCAATCAATTATGTGTATTAACTTTCTCACTTTTCTCAATTAAATCTTTAACACAGTGTCATCAAAACAAGACAATATGCCTTCCAAACAACCTAGACAAGAGTTATATTTCCTTTTATTGCCTACATCAAATATTTTAAAACAATTTCCAAATGAACACCCAGTCCCTTGTTTCCACTTTGTTTAACATCAAAATATCAAACATTGTCCATGAGTTATTTCCTCAATACAAAACATACACAAAAAACATGCCCAATTTCATCCCTCAATTCCATTTAGCAATTAAATTGTAATGATACCATATTGCCACAAAACCCGTGCCTATCTCTACTATGATGCATGAAGTTCATCAAACATACACAGTGGATAGTCAAACACAATTGTCACGATTTGCAATACTCCCATTTGGAAATTAAAACACACAGTAACAACATACCTATGTAAAAAGCAAAGAGGAATATCCCCAATCACCATAAAACAATGTTGAGTCAACAATCTAACTGTTACAACACAAGAGGCAACGACTGTGTGCCCACTTTATCTACTCAAATGAACCCATTAATGATTCTAAACTTATCAATTCGATTGTTATAATAACCAATGTAGTGACTAAATACCAATAACCAACACCACTGTCAACATAATCAACAGAGACGAACCAACAATCAAACTCTATCTACGATACACCATGACTCATAACAATCAACAATATACCCGACAAGACATAATGGTTCCTTTTATCAAAAAATGGGTTTTGAGAAATCAAGGGTTTTCTTTGTGGACCAAC
Organism: Picea sitchensis; assembly: GCA_010110895.2. Classification (NCBI taxonomy): domain Eukaryota; kingdom Viridiplantae; phylum Streptophyta; class Pinopsida; order Pinales; family Pinaceae; genus Picea; species Picea sitchensis. Next base: position 7,217 of record SNQJ01S0134479.1, read on the forward strand.
AAAGGGAGACTAGAGTCGACCCCTAACAACGAGTGAGAACTCATGATATCATATGGTGGACACACAGTTCATACCACCAACAACTTTGCAGACAAGGTGACAGTTCACGAGATAAGAGAGACTATGAACAGAGGAGAATCAACTTCATTTGGGTTTGTATTAACACTGAGAACACATAGGGTATAACCCTCGTGGTGTTCCCAATCAACTTGAAGAATGCTGATATAAAACAGAGCCATGAAATATAAATCAACATTTAGCAAGCCCCTTGGCATAATAGCCCACTGCACAAACTTTAATAGCATGAACAAACCCATACCCCTGTGAAACTATACGCAGTGACACAAGGTGGTTCAAACCCAGTGATGTCATAACAATAAAACGACTGGGTATGGTGACAAGAAATGTGTGGAGACAACCAACAAATCAAGACTGAATAAAACCCTCCACCAAAGACCAATAAGGACGACATAGAGCTTTCATGGCTACTAATACTCAGAAAAACCAATGAACCTGTGATTTCAACCATTATTGCAATGAAGCCACACAAAACATCCATTTTAGAAAATATCACAAGTTTACATAGTTGCCAGTATCAAGAAAATCACATACCCATACATCACCAAGAATATATCTATTTCATAACCAGAGAAGGTTCATGGATGGCAAAAAGACATACCTATAACCAAGAAAACCTTAAAAACGTGAGCTTGGCCGAGCGGTTCTTCCTTTGCTTGAAAATCAGATCTTAACCACAACGAACACAATTGAACAATAGCCAAGCCCGGGTGGCGACCAGTGGGAGGGGTATGGAGTGACGTGCAATAAATGCATGTCACATCCATCCTCCAGTCATTCAATTCCTTAGTACACTCCATCCCACTATTCCATTAATTCATTCAATTAAACCATGCATCGAAACCAACATCCACTATTTTCCAAAAGCTCCACCCTATGTCACATTAACCATTGCCAACCATACTATAACACATATCACATGGGTTTCCATATAACTCAATAAATCGTATAACCACTAGCCCCGTTAGCTAGGACTAACAACGATCCCTTTAATTCCAATGCATATAGTGTAGCATATTAGTATAGTTTAGCTTCTTCCTTTTGTATCTTGTTCAAATTGCTTTAATGTCTTTTCAACTGCTCTTATGTGTTGTTATTAACATGTATCTTGTGCAGGTGTCATAGTAATGAATCAAGGAGTAGATAGAAAAGGTAATAGTGGATAAAATAAGCCATCATAACATGAAATTAGAGCTTAGAACAACAAAAACAACACATAACATGCCTCATCCATCATCCATTTGTCGCAGTTAGAACCAACATTCCACCATAAATCACATAGAGCCCTGTAAGAAGTGTTGAAAAATTAATAGAAATATCAAATAATCACATGATCTGATCCTCCAATATACAAGGGGGTCCCACCTACTAGTATTATATATATCATCTAGCATATAATTAATAGGATTTAGCAATACTTTGCGGGAAAAAACCTCGTTGTGATTTTAATTGTCAACAAACTGGCGACTCCACAGGGAAATTTGTTTTCAATAGATTTAGAACTCAAAACTCATGGTTTCATAGACCAAGAACATTATATCAAGAATTTATAACTAGAATGATTATGCAACAGGGGGAAGTGAGTATATTTAATGGAAAAATGATCGGGAATTTGGGAATAACTCATGAAATTTTTTAAGTATGAGGGGATTTACCCCTCTATGCATAATCATTCAACCGAAATCTTCTTTTTACTCCAAAGATAAAAATTTATGGACTTTCTCTTTTAACTCTCAAATGGGTGAAGAAATGGAAAGCAAAAGTGGGAGATAACCAATTTCTTATAAGACAACAGTGACAACAAATAACAAATTCAAGGGTTCTTTAAGAGAAAACATCGTAGCAACTATATAAGCTTGATTATTATTGACTAACAATGCCTTACAGGAGTGTCACTATGGAAAACCTAATCCAATGTCTTATTATTGACCAAAATCAACTAAAAAAATAAATAAAAATCATGATAGAAATAAGACTACAAAATTTAAAACAACAAAAAATAAGATGATAGAATGTAAAAACAATAGGAAATTATTAAAATAGAAAGCATAAATCAACTACTGCAAAAGTGGGAATGAAAAACAGTGGCAAAAAAGAAACCAGAGCTAGACTAATAGTGTACAGAAAATCCAAACAATGTTAGAACTTTTCAAGTTGGTTCCACGTAATGCTTCAAGTGAGAACCATTAGTGTTGTAGGAAAAAAATCGCTCCTGTAAATCGTTTAGAATGTAAAAGTTAGTACCTAAGACAAAAGTGATCTTCAAAGGACCCAACCATAATTTTTGAATTTTTGAATGTCTTCCCCTATCGGTGTGAGTTGAATCCCACAACAATACTTTTTCATTGACCTTAAATTTGACAGTCTTGACACTCTTGTTGAAATACTTCTTAACAATTTGTTGTCTCCTTTTAATATTATCCAAAGAAAACATCCTTTTCTCTTCCAAAGCTAGGAGTGCATTTATTCTTTGCGAAACATCGGAGGGATTTAATTCTTCGATCTATAGCATCAGCCTTAGGGAGGAAAGTTCCATCTTAGTTGGAAAGAGGGCTTCTTGACCATAAACAAGATGGAAAGGAGTGCAACTGGTTCTTACCTTGGTGGTAGTTCGATCTGCCGAAAGGGCATAAGTAAGGAGGGTGTGCCAATGGCGAGGCTTATATTCGATGAGATTTTTGATGATTCTTACCATATTTTTGTTGGTAGACTCAGCCTGCCCATTTCCTTGGGGATAATAAGCTGATGAAGTGAAATGTTTAACCCCCAACTTAGCTAAAAATTGGGTCAACTTAGCAGAAATGAAAGCAGGACCATTGTCTGTAATAATTTCTAATGGAAGACCAAATCTGGAAAAAAAATTATTTTCAAGGAAAGAAATTACCTGATCCTCTGTTGAACGCTTAAGTGGGACAACTTCAACCCATTTTGTAAAATAGTCTGTTGCTATCAAAATTAAAAACTTGTCCTGTTGAAGATGGAGGATTAATAAGACCAATAAAATCCAATCCCCACTTTGAAAAGGGAAAGTCTGGGAGGACATGTAATGGCATGACTAAAAGGCATTCTTTCCCTGCAAATTTTTGGCACTTGTCACAATATCTCAAAAAAACATAAGAGTAACAGAAGATTGAAGGCGAATAATATCCCTTCCTAATAATCTTGAAAGCAATGGTTTTAGAAGAAAAATGAACTCCTACATGAATGAAAGAACTTGAAGAACCATGAGCTTCTTGCAACAGTTTCTGTGCATCCTCATTGTTTACACATCGAATCAACACACCATCAACATATCATCGAAATAAGAAGTCTCCTATAATGACGTATCTTGCAGATTCAAGACAGAGCCTTCTCCTTTGATGAGTGTCTAAATTGTCTGGACATATTTGGTTTTGTAAATAGTAAATTAAATTCTTATAACAGGGATGTTCAGACACAAGGAGGATCTGGTTATCAATGTAAAAGAGAACTGATAGGGAATTATCCTCTTCCTCAATTTCTTCACTATTCTTAGCATGCTGAGCTAAGTGAAGGGCTAAGTCATGTCCCTTGATAGTGGTAGAAGTCACGGTATTGAAATCATGCTCCTGGATCTTGGAAATCCAATGTGAAAGCTTCTTTGAAAGATAAGTCTGTGAGAGAAAAAACTTGACAACAGGTAAAGGGAATTTTACCAACGTATTCTTACCTAAGATGTAGTGGTAAAACTTTTCAACAACTTTAACAAGAGCAAAAACATGTTTCTCAATAAAAGAATATTTAAATTCATCATCAGAAAAACTATGACTCATGTAAGCCATTGGTTTTTCATTGCCTTGGACATCATTTTGTATGAGGACAACAAAAACTGCTTCCTCAGTGGAATTAGTATATATCGTGAATTTCTTCTCAAAATCTAGCTTCGCTAGAACTGATTGCTTTCTTAATCCCTTCAAAAGAATTTTCGACATCATCTATCTAAGATAAAGAACGATCTTGCTTAAGCAGATTATGAATTGGTTTGGCCATCACAACAAAATCTGGAACAAACCTATGGACAAAGTTAATAACCCCCATAAAATATTGAACCTCCTTCTTGGAAGTGGGAGCATGCATATTAAGGATAGCAACAATCCTTTCAATATCAATGCTTATTCCTGAATCAGAGACAATGTGCCCAAGGATCTTACCCTCGGTAATGCTGAAAATGAACTTAGAAGGATTTAGAGAGATGTCGAATTTCCTACATCGCATGAGAAATTTTCTCAGATGACCAAAGTGATCTGATCGAGTTTTAGAGTAAACTATTAAGTCGTCTAGGTAGATATGAATGATCTTACCGATCAAATCGTCGAAAGTACTTTCATAGATATTTGAAAAGTGGCACCTGCAATAGATAATCCAAAAGACATATGTTTATAATCAAAGGTACCCCAATGAGTAATAAAGGTGGTCTTATATTTATCTACCCTTTTTACCTTGATTTGATTGTAATTGGAAAAATCGTCAAGTAAGGACATCATTTGTGACCCCACAACTTGCTGCAAAATCATTTCCATGTTAGGGAGAGGGAAGTGATATTTTATACTAGCTCAATTTAGTGCGTGAAAATCAATGCATAATATGATCTATCCATTTGTTTTCCAAACAAGAACCAAATTTGAAACCCATTTAGAGTACTTGACCGGAAAGATGATTCTAGCCTTCAAGAGTTTTTCCAACTCCTTTCGAATAGTTGCTTCTAGCACAAAGTTGATAGGTCTTTGTTTTTGCCTAACTAGTTTTATGCCTTCCTTAATGGGGATGGCATGATGTATAAGACCAGGATCAAAACCATGAAGATCCTCATAAGACCAAGCAAAAACATCTTGAAATTCGCCAAGTAGCTTGGAAAACTTCTTTTTCTCTTCATATGAACATTTGGAACCTATTTTAACATTCTTTGGAGCATCAGGTGTCCCAATGTTCAAGGAGACGGTTTCACCCACTTTCCTTTTCGACTCCTCTTCTTTCTGTTTCTCTTTATTGCCTACATCACTCGATGAAAACAAACTCTCTAGAGGAGTCAAGCCCTTATGAATCTTGTTATATTCTATGGATATAATTTCGTTAGGATTGAAAGGTTCATTTTGAATGAAAGCAAAAATTCTCTCATCGTTAGGGAAGACCTGCCAAGATTCTATATTGTTGGAGATATGTGGACAATATAGATATTGAAAGGTACAATCAGGTTTGTGTGGCAGAATTTTCTTATTAGGAGAGGCTGCAAAAATAGCTAATCGATCAACCATTGAGTTCAATTCCCTCCTAACATGATTAATGTTGAAATATAAAAGGTTCGAGATAAGTGCCTAAATAGTTTGGGTGTATCGTTTCATCAACTTGTTGCTAGGGGAGTAAATCTTACATACGAGGTTCACAACAACCTCAGAGTCCCCAAAAAATGAAAGGTGACCACAACCAATATTATAGGCATTTTCAATGCTTAATAATAAAGCTTCGAATTCAATGACATTGTTTGTGCAAGCAAAATCCAACCTATAAGAAAATTTATGGATTTTTCCTACAAGAGAAATCAAGATAATGCTAACTTCGTTACCTTCATTAGAGCATGAACCATCAAAGTGCAAGTGCCACATACCATCATCTAAACCAATTTGTTCCAAGGGAATGTTATCCTCCTCAACAAAGATGGAATACACTCCTAGGTCCTCTTCAATATAGTTTACATTAGGCTATGGGACACTCTCTATGTAAGGTGAAATCCTTCCCTCTCTAAGGACTATAATGTTTTTACTATTCCTAGGAACGGATAAATGTGTTCTGTCGAGTGAGAGGTATCCACCCGTTAAGGATTTCCAATCTCTTCCCAAGATGATTGAGTAATTGCTTATTGGCATATCAATTACCTGAATACTAAGGGTTGTCCTTATTTCAGGGTGTGCACACAAAACTAAGGTCTCATATTTAATCTCGCCTATGGTTGTTTGTTGTAGATTATTATAGGAGAGAATTCTTCTTGCATTTTAATTTGTACAAGACAAGCCTAACTCTTCCATAATAATCTTCGACATCAAACTTGGGCCTGAACCACCATCAATGAGGCAACAATGGGAAATATTATCCATAATCTTTACAAAAATGTAAAAAGGGGGATTTTTTAGAGGGTATCTAAAGTTATGTACACCTACTTTATTTACAGATGAATCCTCTTTGTTTACCTCTTTAGAAATATTGTCTACAACAAAATCTTTTCCTTCCATGAATTGTTTCATATGCATCTGTTGTTCAGGGATGACAACCATGTCTAGAAAGGTTTCACGTGCTTTGATGTTTTCCAATTGATTCAATATATTGTACTTGGAAGAGGGGAGAGGGGAAGTTGTGCCTTGACTGTCAGGAACCTTAGGAACCTAAACAGTAGCAGTGGGTGAGGATGAGTTCGGGCTAGAATAATTGCGGGGAGGATCAAATTTTCCCTTGGGAGATAGGCTTTGTTCCTAGTATTGATGATCATGACATCTTCTGACTCTGCAAAATATAGGACAACGATAGTAGTTTCTAGTATTTTACCAAAGATATTATCTCTGCCACTCTTCCTTACCTCACATGCGGCTTCCTCATAGTGTTCCTCGCAAAAGTTATACCAACTTCGAGGCAAGATAGCTTTAGGCTGAAAATTATTTTCAATTGGATTTCTAAAGGGGGGTGCAGGAGAGGATGAAGCTCCGAGGGTGAGAGGGGAGAGAATTCCCTTTCCCTCGAACGTTATCATATGATTATTCATGTCTTGTACTAGCTGTAAGAGGGCGGACATGTTTGTCTATTTAACCGATTCTCCTTGAGGAAGGTGTTAACTCCCAAAATGAAACCATCCTTTTGGTCGAGTTTTGTGGTGGATAGCATGGCTATCAGTAGTTTCCTCAAAGTCATTTTTGAGTTTTTATAACTGCAAAACTTAGGTTTTGGTCTTTTGTCTTAGAAAATAATATGACCCATAAAGTCTTCTTTTCAAATTTTTTATAATTCACTTTCAACAGCTAACGTGTGTCCAAAAGTTGAGTGTTAGCTGTGGAAAGTGGCATCTTTCAGCAGCTAAGGAGCGCTTCTCATAAGTATGTGCGCTGTTGAAAGTGTCGAATTCCAAAGTATCCAAAGAAACAGGGTCGCGGGTCGTGCACTGTTGAAAGTGAAGACTTTCCGCAGCTATGGAACGGTTTTTACAAGGTCATGCGCTGGTGAAAGTGAAGACTTTCCGCAGCTACAGAGAAGTTCATAGAAGGTCACGCGCTGAGGAAAGTGAAGACTTTCAACAGCTAAAGGGGGTTTTCCACAGGGCCATGCGCTGGTGAAAGCGGTAAGTATGAACAGATAAGGGGCGTTTTCCATGGGTCGTTGGCTGAAGAAAGCGGGGATCACGTGCGTGATATCCAAGTCTAAATACAAATGATGATATGATCATCCCACGTCAGGCAAATCCAAATCATGCGTTTATGAGAGTGGGTAATGATGGAAACTCAATTCTGCACGTCAAAATAGGATTGCGATGCCAATCTGGCTCATAAACTCATGCTCCATAATCATGGCATCAGGGATTTCAAGTTCGAATTCAGTGGTGCAGGTATAGAGGGCGTACTGTCGGCCTGATAACATCAAATCAAATTGTTGTTTCCATATCACACCCTGTTCGCGGAGGCTTGTCAAAGTTTCAAATGTTTTAAAACAGAGCCGACTCCCAAAGTGCTTTCAACAGCGCAAAACCTCGTCTCGACCAACAGTTGCAGGGGTTACAAATTGTCAGGATCTTCGAGTTATAGAATGGTGAGGAAACGCAGTGGTGCTCTACTCAAGAGAGATATGGATAGCTTGTCCTTTATACAAACACACCCCGAATTCCAGAGACATTTTTCAAACGCAGGGTGTATCGAATTCGTTGAGAGGTTGCAAATTGGTTGCCACCAATCTATAGCAGAAGATTTTGCCAAGACTTTCGATGGGAACAAAGCTCGTGTTGGGTCTATGGAAATTGTGGTAGATGAAGCTACCATTGCTGCAGCAACAAGCCTACCAAGAACCGGTCAGAGATGGTTTAAAACCACTGCTCCCAAAAATTTGGATTTCAGAGCTTATTTGAAAGAGGGATACATGCACAAGGCATGGAAAAAAGGTATGTTGGTTTCCTATCTGGAAGAGGAATGGCAGGATCTATTCAAAGGCATCCAACTATACATTACCTCGGAGGGCAGGTATGATAAAATTATGATGTATCACTTCAAACTCCTGGACCATTTCACAGGCAAGACTCCTCTTAATTTGCCTTTTTTCCTACATAAAAGTTTGACTAAGGTTTGCAAGAATATTAGAGCTCAACCTTTGAGCATGAAAACTACTCTGTGTCACTTCGGCCTCATAAAATTGATCATCCTGGAGGAATTGAAACAACAGGGAAGGAGCTAGGAGCATTTTCTATTCTAGGAAGGTTTTGAAACACATAATTAGCTTGCAAATGAGCAGGGGAAGGGTTCAAAGAAACAATCCTCTCCTCAAAGCAGTTCAAGAAAAAGAAGGACCTTGCCAGGACCTCCAGAAGACAGAATATTTGGAGTGAAGCCCCACAGGTTGAAGAGAAGGTTAAACTTTGAGCAGACCACAGAGCAAACCATAGAGCGTCCTACAGAGAAGAGTACAGGGAAGGGAACCAATATATTAAACTTTCCCTATTCTGACTCAGAATCAGAGCAGCAAGACTAATGCCCTGTCACCAAGAGCCCTGAGCAGTCAACTGAGTGTGCACAAAACTATGAGACCTTCACTCATACAAAAGAGGGAGAAACATCAAAAATCTCCAATTCAAAAAAGTCTCAGAAAATCAAGCATATGAAAGAGGTAATCGCTCAGCAAGAGGTTTTGGAACGGGTTATCAAAAGAAGGTATAAGAAGTTGTCTGAGAACTTCGAAAAAACAAATGCTGCACTTGAGAGATTGGCTAAGGAAAGTGTTAAAGATAAGAAGAGAAAGAAAAAACTCACCAAAGACTACAATAACCTGTGGTGGCTTGCCAAATGCCTTAAAAGGTAGATAAGAAGGTTGAAACAAAAACTAAGGCAAAAATCCCATCCAGATCTGAGGGTACTTGCTCAAGTCGTCGTTAATATGCAAGGTGAGAAATCGGAGACACACTGAGTTTTGTTGAAATCAAAATTTTGGGGTGAAAACTCGTTTTGAGCGCCATCAGGGCTTTCACTAGCGCAAAGTGATATTTTATGACCCGTTAGCTGTGGAAAGTGGCGACTTTGAACAACTAACCCACAAAATATTAAACGAGTTAGTTGTTGAAAGCTGGAAAAGTATTTTTTGAAGCCAAGGATAGAACAGTTCATTCCAAACAAGTTTTGAAGAAGTTTCATCATATCAAGGAGCTATCAGATCGCATGCAAAGGGCACAACATCAGAGGTTCAAGAAGATTTTGGCAACCACATGCAAAACCATTTCCTCAAAAATCGACCATGAACGTTGGAGAGATCCAACTGTCAAGACAGGTGTCCTGCCATTCTTCACCACATTGCAGATACCAGGAGCTGAAGGATGTAGATGGCGAATTTTGGAGGTTGAAGACAGTTTGAGTTCTAAGTTTAGATGTCAAGACTTTATTTTTCAAGTTATTTAGATAGAATTGAATTGTTTTTATTAAATACAGATCCATGTTTTTAGGATCTGTAAAACTGTTTGTAAGAGGCTATAAATGCCTATTTTTGATATGAAACAAGGGTTCAAACTGGGAGATTTTTCATGCCATTGTATATACTCTTTTTGCAAGAATAAAGTGGAGTTTCCTTTCATTTGCAATACCATAATTGTTCATCTTTCATTCTCTGTACTTTAATTCTGGTTTATTTTAGTTCATAAAGACTGTTACCTCTTTGTTGAACTCATAGGCTTGAAATTAAAGGATTCTTTGTTGTATTGTATTAGGCCCTACTTTCACTTGTATTGGCAAATCAAGAATAGTATTCTCCATCCTCTCTTTCAATTATTTGATCTGGTTATTGTTTACTGAAAGCACTGTATCTTTAGATGTGTGATGAGTTGTTTCTTATACAAATATTTGAAGACCCCATTGTCCCAAACACAAAAAACCATTATTTCTAAGTTACCAAGCATCCTTAGCCTACAACCCTAAGGAGTTTCTTGGAGTGATAACAAATTGGCGTCGTTGCCGGGGAGACAGAATTCAAGCTCTGCTTTCCTGGGATACGACACAGAGCTGATCTTTGATGATAGACAAAGATTATACACTTTCAGTTGGTTGTAATCATATATCTGGCGACTCCACAAGTTAATCCTGGCTCCTAAGAGGATCGGTACTAGGGTGAATCCTCAAGAATCACCGATCACACCAGTGTCCAATCCAGAATCAATTCTTAGAAAAGGAAAGACGGTTCAAGGTCAAACTTCA